>JAOEGS010015689.1:0-43283 GCA_025447755.1 Corythornis vintsioides | reverse complement strand
AGTGAGGGTGACAGAGCCTGGAAGGGGCTGCCCAGGGAGGTTGTGGAGTCTCCTTCTCTGGAGACACTCAAGACCTGTCTGGATGCATTCCTGGGTGACTTGGTCTAGGTGATCCTGCTCTGGCAGGGGGGTTGGACTAGATGATCTTTCTAGGTCCATTCCAACTCCTAACATTCTGTGATTCTGTGATTCCATCTCTCTTCCACACCTATCCATCAGTCCAGGGATGCCAGCAGTTACCACCACATTGCTAACAGTTGCTATGGCTACAGGAAAGCTGCTGTATCCCTGCATCCAACCTCACTGGGGTTCCTCGAAGCAACCAGCTGCCCCAGAGGACATCCTCTAGAGAGCCCTCCTGCTTCTTGTGAGAGACCATCTCTATCAGCCATTGCCCTCCCAGTGAATCAGTTTGTTCTTTCCCTCTCCCCCATCAGAGACATCCTCATAACAGGCACAGCTCAGCCGCAAAACTCTGGCCAAACAACACTGCAGATGCTAAAGGCTCACACAGGGCTCAGAAAGCACTGAAATTCTTGTAGAA
Organism: Corythornis vintsioides; assembly: GCA_025447755.1. Taxonomy (NCBI): domain Eukaryota; kingdom Metazoa; phylum Chordata; class Aves; order Coraciiformes; family Alcedinidae; genus Corythornis; species Corythornis vintsioides. The sequence continues at coordinate 42,739 of JAOEGS010015689.1, read as the reverse complement.
AATAAAGCATGAAGAGCTATTTCATACAGAGAAGCCATTCACTGACTCCTTACACTGCAAATTACTGGGAGATGCGAGAGTACAACAGGGAACATCAGTCAGTCCATCATCTCAAATCCCAGTGGCAAAGACATCTCACTTTTCTCACATTTTCCCTCCATGCATGTGGCACTGGGCACAGATGGACTCAGAAGTCAGCATCATATGGACCTTTAGCCTGACCAGCATGGCTCTTCCTATGACAGGACCCTTCTACAGATGTGTGACCCAGCTGTGTCACACAGAGAAGGCCACATCTTACCACAAGCACAGGCAGGGGTCCCATAAGTCACTTGGCTTACAGCCAGGTTTTATGGAGCTTTGATTGAGCTTCTGCTGGCAGCTGCTCTAGGAGACCACAAAATAACATCCTTCTGAGGGAGCCATCCATAAAACACGAGGTAAATCGCAGGGCTCCTCACGATCAGAGATGAAGGCTTGCTCCTCAACCTCCCTGGGTAACCCAGCCCAAAGGAGCCCTGAATGGAGACTCTGTCAATCCGCATTTGAGTTGTGAGGACAAATAATTAATGTCTGCTTTGTTTTCTAGTGGAATTCTATAGCAGCAATTATCCCTGTTTTAACACAAAACAATTATCACCTCTTCCTTTCCTTCTCCCATCAATTAAGAGTCAGGAAGACAACATCTCTTGCTTATGATTAATTGCAGCCCTTCACGAGGTGAAGCTGGTGCGGTGGGTAATTACCAGGACGCTTCAGCATGTAATGTCACTCAACCAGGGCATGGACAACTTGCCAAACTGCAGACAACACAGAATCACAGCGCTCAGGTCACCCAGAAGGCACAACCACCAGCACAGGAGCTAATTCACCAGTCAGCTTCTGCTATACCTATTAATGAATGCTAATTAGAAGTGGTCATTTAGCCCATATCACCAGAGGCCTGGCTAAAACTGCTTCTGTATCCATCAGGCTGCAGACTCACAATTATCTTGGGTTACAAACATCCTGGTCATGACTGCTTAGTTTATTTAGTCCTGTGTCTCCCTTTATCTCTGCTATGTATGAACACATCAAGAGAAAGGTGTGTTACAAAGAATTTTCTCCCTCCAGCAGAGATGCACAAACACTGCTGTGCAAAAAAACTCTAAAGCTCCTGTCAAACTCTTCCCCCAGCCTCACACCTACATCTCCTGCTCCTGAGACTGCTGGTGGGGACAGAAAGCCACAGCATTGCCTGGCCACTAACTCTGGCCACCAGCAGGGTGACAAGATCAGGCTGGAGGACATGCACAGGGTAAGAGAAGGCTTAACCTGACAGAGTAGCAGCTAGACAATTCGTGGGGAGCTCTGGGGTGATGTCTCCTCCAGTGCTGCCATGACTTTCCATAGAAGCACCAGCATCTTTTGGCCTTTAGAAGATAACCTGATATCCTACATTATCCTGAAATGTTATGATATTTGCAATATCCTAAAATCCTGAAATTTGGGATGGAACTGAAAACTCCCCCTTAACTTTGTATGAGCAAACACACAGTGCAGAGAGGCTTTCCATGCTGCAAAATGCAACTGATACCACAGCAAAGCAGGTGATCTTGGAATGCAGAAACCTTTAGCAGGTGGTTTGAAAAGTCAAAGAAGCTGACAGCCTTTTACACTGTTACTTGGTTTCACCCAGAGCATGTCCTACTTTTAACAGTGGTTCTGTATTTGTGATGTTAATTCACCACTACCAGAGCTTCAGCACTTGTCACACAGGATTCCAGCAGCAGAGGAGGAAAGCTGCTCAGCAAGGACCTCCACTATGACCCCCACTGAGGTCAAAGCTTTGGGACAGGACAGCACCGATTTGGGTGCCCAGGTGGCCAAGAAAGCCAACAGCATCCTGGCTTGTATTAGAAACAGTGTTGCAAGCAGGTCTAGGGAAGTGATCCATCCCCCTGTGCTTGGCATTGGCGAGACCCCATCTTGAGTACTGTGTTCAGTTTTGGGCACCTAAGTACAAGAAAGATGTTGAGAGGTGCAGAGGAGGCAACTAGGCTGGTTAAGGGCCTGGAGAACAAGCCTTATGAAGAACAGCTGAAGGAACAGGGGCTGTTTAGTCTCAGGAAGAGTAGACTGAGGGGAGACCTTATTGCTGTCTGCAACTACCCCAAAGGACATTGTAGAGAGACAGGTGCTGGTCTCTTCTCAAAAGTAAACAATGGTAGAACAAGAGGGAATGGCCTAAAGCTGCACCATGGGAGGTTTAGGCTAGACATAAGAAAAAGAATTTTTCTCTGAAAGAGTTGTCCAGAATTGGAACAGGCTGCTCAGGGAGATGTCCCTTGAGGTGTTTAAGAGTCATGTAGATGAGGTCCTCAGGGACATGTCTTAGGGGTGATTAGAGTTAAATGCGGGACTGGATGATCTCATAGGCCTTTTCCAACCTAAGTGATTTTGTGAGGAAATGAACAGATCTTCTTTCCAACCACCCTGGGGCATCAGTCACCATAGCTCCTACCTTAAACCTCACACACTCCAGAGAGCAGGAAGAGCAGCACAGGAGATTCCTCTTTTTGTGTGGTTTTAGCACACCTGGCACAACAGACTTTGATCCCACCAGGAGTGCAAACCATCCCAGAGAGCCCAGACCAAAGCAGGAGCTCTCTGCCTCACTGCCAGCACGAGGCAGCAGGGGAGCCTCCAGCCTGAGTTTCAAGGGAGAAAAATAACCTGTCTCTCCCCTTCCCAACAGGAATAGCATGGAAAAAATACAGAACTTCCACATATGGGTAACAATAACTAATCTGGCAAATTCTTTGTGGGGGAAAAAAAAAAAATCCACTTTAATTAAATACTTTATTACCCGCTGCTATGCACTAAATTAAACTTCTTCAGCATTAATATCTAAAACCACTATTCTGTGCATGCATAAGTGAGTTTATGCACGTGTCTGTGTATAAAAACTATACAATTATGCCCTGCTTAAAATGCAAATGACAGATGATAGAGACTCCATCCTGACTGTATTAAATCTTGACTTGGAATGCTGTATTAGATCCTCAGTCATTTAAAACTAGTGTAAACTCAATAAAGTCAATGAAGCTAGTAATAACTTACACAAGTGGAAAATCTGGACCTTTGATTTTTAAATACTTACTACTGGCAAGAACTGAAAAACAAGCAACAAAATTCCAGACTGTAACATGGGGCCAGATGTTATTTTTCTTCTTTTATAGTAACAGCTCAAAGATAACAAATTTTAAATGGCAACTCTTAATAAAAAGACTTGTTCTGGGACAGATCATGGAGTTACATCAGCTCTCACCCCTGAAGTCACTGGAATTTGAAGTACGGCTTGGGGGTCTCATTTACACATTAATTTTCAATCTGCCAAACACCACAGACACATTGAAATTTCAAGCCTGTGCTTATAACCACCTGCCCTGATCATCTTCATTATCAAGCTCACTCCCTCTACCCTTCTGGCAGCACAAAGAGACTTTAAAAATAAGATTATAGTTATTTATCGATACTGTAGAAGGCTCCTCAATAGGCCAGAAGTTGCAGAAGTCTTGGCGGGAGAACTGCTCCTGACCACTGCCCAGCAGTGACTGGGTTCAGTTTTGGGGCCCTCAACCCAAACATTGAAGTGCTGAAGTGTGTACAAAGAAGGGTATCAAGGCAGGGGAAGGGTCCTCAGGACAACTCTTGTGAGAAGACTATGCAGAACCTCACAAAAAACAAGAATCCTGTAAAATGTTTTCTGTTTCTGTACATGCCCCCTGAAGCTGCTGTTTAAAACAGCATAAACTCACATAAAACCACCTAAGCTAGAGAACCTACTATAGCTAGGACTCAATTTCCATTTTCATCCCAGGCTTCTCTTTTCAACCGCTTGTAACAACCAAACACACTCTCCCAGAGCTGGCATTTCCCACAACCCTGCTTTACCCTGCTCAGTGCCCATTCGCTTCCTCCTCTGGTCTGAGCAAAATACCTTAACTGACTGTGTTAGGAAAGATACTGTCCTCTTTGTGCTTTGATCAGAAACTTTAACAAAAGCAAAGCACTGGAATGAAAACCATCAAAGCTGGGTCTCTTGTAGGCCTTGGTGGAGCTGGAATACCTACTGAAATATCTAACCCTGTACAACCTGAGTCAGAATTTGAGGGGTTTAAGCCTCTGATGTACCAATATAATCTGTGAAGGAGGCCAGACTTGAATATTATAATTCAAGATACATATCCATGTGTAATGTTTTTTATGAGATGAGGAAATGCACAGGCTGTCCCATGGATAATGGTTTTTACAAGACTTGAGGTTAACAGGCACCAAGATAAATTACTTCATTCCCAAATCCCTTGGTATTGCAAGTCCAAAACTCTAACCAACCACATATTTTACAGTGGTATAGTGTAGATTTTCCTTTCTTTTTCTAAAAAACACAAACAAACACCAATTTGTTACTGGGTTCATTAAAGGCAATACCAGTATAGTCCATACCAATGTGGACTTCAATTAAATTAGCTATTATTAGAAAGACAGTTATTACTGTTTAAGCCTCAGATCTCAAACTGGCATTTTCTACTTCTGCCTTGATATATGGGCTGGTGTTAAGGTACTTGACAACTATAAGTATTCATTTGTTTTGTTAAGTGTGAAAGCAAAATCCAGTACCCAGATTTCTGCAAGTGACACATCACCCCTTACTGTCACAGGGACTGCAAACTGGAGGAGCTGCTGGAAGGCACATAGAGCAAGCAGAACTCCAAGAACCCAAGAGCTCAGTACATCTATAAGATGCTAAAAAGCACTGAGCCTCAGTCACTTGCTGGTCAGTGACCTGGGCTGACAACAGACAGAGCAAGAGGATAGGCTGGTTATGCACAAAACCTCTGTGCTGATATCACCATACGCCAGAGCTGCGGATGCTGCTGCTGTGTCCTGTCCCTCCCCTGCTTTAGGAAGGCCAAAATGATGCTATGACCCAAAATACATGTTGTGGTTCTACAGAAAATCCTCCTTCCTCTGGTTTTACACAAGGGACCTGGATCTGGCCTACCTACACAAATAAATACTGAAAACACTGTGTCCTCAAGAGCACCATTCAATGTAAGCCAGCAACATTCAGCAAAGCCTGGTGGACTTACAACACCTAAGGATCTCCCCAGAGTTTGCCCACAGGTGGACAACACCTTTCTACCATCAAGAGACAAGAACCATGATTTAAATTAAACAGAAGCCCTCCTCTCCAAACATGTGTTTGTGCTACAGCACAGCCATGGCTTGCAGACTTCTGCAGCCCTGTGAGAACTTGCATCTGTTCTGAGCTCCAAAATGGTTTAAAACACCAGCTGTCCCTCGCTCTGGGAGAAACCAGCCACATAAAGTGTTGCAGGAAGTATGTTCACATACTTGGTGGAAATAGGATGCTGGGGAAAATTATGACATTTTGCAAAAATGCAGCAATATATTTTTAAATGCTTAAAAGTGAACAATTTGCATTTACCATGACAGAAGGATCATAGAATGTTTAGGGTTGGAAGGGACCTTTAAAGGTCATCTAGTCCAACCCTCCTGGAAGAAAAAATCAGGTACGCAAAAAAAAATTAAAAAAATAAAAAAATAAAAAAAATCTTCTGGTATTTGGCCAATCTACAATATCTACATCTGGTACACATTTACTTTTATTACAGTTGTGAGCTATTATTCGTACTTCAGTAATGCTCCAAGGTCACAGTGCCACGAGCAGCTTGCATCTGCTAAGCAAGCAGCAGTCACTGATTTGAGCAGAAAGATGGTCCAAAAAGTGTTGTGAGGACAATTGCCCACAATGTAGATTCCTACAGCACGCTCTGCATCAGCATGGCCCAGCCAGACCCTATGGTGCCAGTTGGTATTGGCTGTGTTGTCTTGCCACCAAGGCAGAAAGAAGACCTGATACGCATCTCCCAGCTGACCCACGCCTGAGCTAGGAAAACTGCTCTCTAGCTCCTCAGTGAGCTGCTCTCCCTTCCACAGAGCCCTTTGGCAGTGGGAAGGCTGCAGTATTCCACAGGGAGCCTGTGGCAGACCAGCAGGACCAGAGGCCAACACTAATATGGACAGGCATCACCACACCAAGGGACAACAATGGCTCTTCCCAGTCGCTAACCTACAAAAATCCTGCTTTCCATGCTCAGCATATAAATTCCAATTACATTTTCTTCCATGAGAAAGGCATAAATCTGACTCAACATTTTTTTTTCACCTCCTTAGAAATTCAGGACTCAGGCTTCATGGAAGACTTCTCAGGTTACTACAGTGATACACTACAGCAGCCTGGCATCCTCATGTGTCAGAGAAGTAAAATCCAGTTCAGAATGGTATGATTTATTAATGTATGAAGCCCTGCTTTGTTACTTAATACCTTTTAAATAAAAAAAAAATTGGAAGCAATGGTCCCTTACTTCAGTATTTTATCTCTCTCGGCTGCCTTTTCTACAAGAAACAATAACCAAAGGAGTAACACAAGTTTTCTAAAGGTTCAAGGAAACAAGTCTCATTCCTGAAGATGTAAAGAACAACAAAAAAAACACAACAAACCAAAAACACTCCTAAAAAACCAAACCAACCAAACAAACAAAAAAACCCAACCACAACCAAACCAAACCAAATAACCCACAACCCAAAAAAAAAAAAAAGCCATTGAGGAGAATTCCTTGGCATTTTAAAGTCATTTCAGAGGGGGAAAAAATAATAAAAAGAGACACAGGGTTCCCTCTCTCAATTGCTTACTCTAAATCTAAGTTATTGCTAAATAACTGTAGTAACTGGTTTATCATGTACTTAAGAAATATCTTCCCCCTCTTTGTCCTGAATAATGTTAATATTTGTACCTGCTACCTATTTTTTTTCCCCAAAGATACAGCAGGCCACTCTTTCAGAGATGATATAACTGATAAAATGTGTTTCTCCCCCCCAAGAAATTATGTGTATGAATGCAATCCATCAGATCATCCAAGGAATAGTTTGAGTCCTGCTGCAAAACAGCTGTGCTCCACCTCATAGTTCTTCTTTAAAATACATTTATTTTCACTTTGGCCCAAGCCATCAAGTAAGACTGGAATCCCACCAGCTCACAGCTTGAGAACTGTATTTTATCCAGATTGATCACTGCCTTGGAAAAGAGATCATGACACAGATAGAAGAGACCACCTTCACAACAGATAAGCTCTCTGCCACATCTATTTTCTGTTTGAGAAGTTCAAAGCAAGCTTCAAACTCTTAGCACGCTTCGGAGCGGACTTTGACCAGGAAACTCGCAGGCAGAGCTTCCCATTGTGCAGGTCTCCAGGCTTGAGTTCAGCAATGAGAACAAGGGCAGTTGTGGGCTCTCACAGGGTTGAGAAGCTGCTGCTCCTGCAGGCCCATGTCCCCGAGGTTCCATGTCCCCTCAGCAGAGACACCAGCCTGCCAGCAGCGTGCCCTCCTGCCTTGCTCTCTGACGCATGTTCAGCCACGTCTCCTCCTCCAACTTTGCGTGGTCATGCCAGACACCTCCCTTAGCAGCTGCAGAGCCCTCCCCTCCCTGCAGGGACACATCCCAACACCTGCACCAGCCATGCTTGACTCATGTGCCCGAAAGGATCTTTAGGAGCAGCATGTACGAAGCAGAGCTTTCTCACCATCACCGGCAGCATCCGGGGCAACATTTCACATCTAGACAACATTTAGCACCAGCCAAAGGCTGCCAGATTAGCAATCCCTAGAGAACAAGTTTAATTAAGCAGTGACTAGCAGGTTGCCCGCAGGTCGTGTCATTATAGTCCAAACACAGGCTAGAAAGAGAAAAAAGACCAGAAGCTACAGCCCTGTCTATACCAGCTTGACATAGGCCATAGTTTTTAGCCAAGTATCTCTCTCTCCTAAGCCCTTGCACTGTATTCAAAAGCTAAGAACTAAGCAGTCTATTGTTAGCAAAATGCTGGGAAACACAAAGGGTTTTGGCAAATTGACTTGACTCTGAGTGCTTCTGAGCACCTGGAGGGACAGGAATGAAAAGGGGAACAAGGGATTAAAGCAGGAAGGACTGATCTGGACCAAACCACCTCCTCCAGGTACCAGATGCAGACCTTACTAGGTACTGAAGTTGCAGAATTCCCCTGGCCAGCAATCCCATGTCCAGCATTCCTTATTTCAGCTTTTGTCAGTAAAGCTCATTGGCAGCCTAAAGCAAAACACCATCTGATAAATGGGATACCACAAAGGGCTCCCATGCAGATTGGGTTGCACTTCTGATAGGCTCTCAAATGATGTCCTCCTGTGTCTTTGATAGCAGCAGGTGTACAGGTTAAGATCTGCTCCTTGTTCACTACAGGATTTTTTTTTTTTTTCTTGTCATCATTTCTCAAGACTAATAACATGCTTCTTGGGCAGCAACAGCCAATTATCCTTTGGCATTCTGCACTCAGCTTGACATACAAATCTCCCATAAACACTCCATGAGGCTCTTAATGCATAGCTAGCATATGACAATAAAGTAATTTCCACCCGAAACAACAATTACAGTGGGAACATGCTAATCACAAGTACCACCAATTAAGTAAACGAGTCGCAGTAGGTGAGATTTTGCAGGCTATTGGTGCACAGCTCAGCCATGGTGGGATGGAGAAGGCTGGAGGCTGAGTACTCGTAAACCAGGGGCCAATAGGTCTAATGAGATTCTGTTCTATTAGAACAAGTGGTGGCTTAATTACAACTGTCTGACACACGTGCAGTGATGGATTCTGAAAAAAAAAAAACAAAAAAAACCCAACCCAAACCACAGCAGCTCTTTCACGAGGGCAGTGAGCTCATGGGAGTTCCCTACTTCTCCTCTGCCTACAAACCTTAGAGGTGATGCAGGGTTTGGGATTTGGGTTTTACTTCATTTTTTGCTGCTTAGCTCCCCTCCCTTCCCTAATTCTTTTATTTCATCGATGCAAGAAACCACAGTAGGGATAAACTGGGAAAATAGCACTGCCACCTCTTGATTTTAACCACAGAGCTCGCATTATTTTTCTCCCTAAAGCTTCAGCTCCTGGAGTCACACACAGAATCACATGGGAATACTGGCAAAATTTCAGCAAAAAGAATGTTACTGGCCTCCTGTGTGTGCACAGAGAGCCCTGTCTTCCAGGGAAATGCATGATTTTGGAGATCAGTTCAGAGTTTTTAAGTACCCAGCAAAAAGCAATTGTTCCAAGCGTCCCGTTTGGCATGTGGGCAGAGTACAGTCCTGCTGTAAGTACACAGCAGGTCCTTCCTCAAAGTGGCTGATGCTGAGGAACCTGCTCACCAATGTGCCACCATTAACTCAGTGACACTTGGGCTGCTGCCCCCTTTGATGACTGAAAAATCCTAAGGAAAGTAGTTGTGACCACCTTTTATCAAAAAGGAGTCCAGCAATCCAGCAGCTCCACACATCAAGGCCTTGCAAAATGCAACCCAGAAAGCAAACCCTGTAGAGAGTGCACAGCACAGCCACAACTGAGGCTGGTATCCTCCATGTGACAGGAGAGCATTATTGAGAAAGACTTTCTTCTGCAGGTGGAAGGAGGTGCTGTATTTTCCACTCCTGTGGCCAGCTCTTGCAGTGATAAAATAGCTACTCCCTGTTAAAAAATATTCCTTGGCATAACTTTTCTCTGCTAGGTTCAAGGGCCTCCTGGGCCCTGGAAGTTCCCCTAGTGCCATCCATTTGGTGGCACAATGATGCTGGAACTGCCAGCAGGTAGATTAAGCATTTTCCCATTTGGAAAATAAATTCTCATTCTATCTCATTGCAAGACAAACAAACAAACACAAAAAAACTAACTCCATTGAGAGAAGACAAAGACATTACTCAAAAGTGTGTAGAAAATTTCTGGACCCGGAGAAATCATTCCAAGGACCAGGTAAGTGGAAATTACCCACCAAAACACCAGCTGCATGAATAATCAAGTGGCAGAACATCAGAACACCTTCCACTATCTGTGAGTTACCTTTAAGTACCCCTTACAGCTTTTTACAACTTTCATAGGTCAACTTCTCTGACACAGACTACCAAGAGTATCTGTGACCGAAATTGAGCCATGTGCTCCCGTGTCCAACAAAGCCTGTCCTACCTGAAACACAGGATGGGAGGCTTGTAAACAGCAGAGATGTGGTGTGCACATGTGTCTGCTGACCCAGTTTCACCTGACTCTGAACTTGGCTCCAGAAACACACTCCAGCTGCCAGAAAAAAAATAAAAAGACAAACCCCAAAAGAGATAATTACGGGTGAGGGAGCTGGGCATACTCGTTTCAGACCCATGCTGTAAGAGCCTTCACTTATCTCATCACACATGGCCCACAGCAAACACACAAGGAAAGGAAAATCATTCACAATATTTCTAACAAACTGAGCAGGTAAGGAAGAGCTCTTTCAAACCCAGCACTTGCCTCCCACCTGCCCTTCAGCCAGAGACACGGGCTGTAAGGCCACACAGCTGTGCCAAAAATGCTGCGTAGTTAAAAACCAGGTATCAGACATCAAGATTTGCCATTGTTGCTCTTTGTCTCTTCAAGCCTCAGCTCTTGGAACCAGGTGAGAGCATCACAACTTCAGCTCTTGTGAACATCACTCTTTCCTGACTGTAGGAAAAGACAACCCAACTACCATGCCAGCACACAAACCTAGAAGAAATGAGCACGGTACAACAGTCAAGAGGTGGTAGAGTCTGTGCTACCTACACTGATAGAGTTTCCATCAACCTCCACACTCAAACTTTAAGTCTCCACTTTAATTTAATTTAAACAATGGCTGTTTCTAAGCACACAAGCCCTTCTTAGACTGTGATACAATTCTGGGATGTGCCAGGCACTTCTGCCACTGCTGTCATCTCCTGTGCGGTTTTATCTCTACAATGCTGATAATCCACCAAAATAAGATGACACACAACCCAGAGAAAACAATGTTAGAAGCCCTGAATTTCATCCTGCTGCAGTGTTTTAGTGCTGCATAAATGAACTTCTCCAGCATTCCCATCCCTATTCTGCTGAAAGCCTGAAAGTCTTTTGGGCTGAGTCTCTTCTATAGTTCCTCTTCTAGAGCCAGCAACATGTTTATAGGTAAAGACACAGGCCTTCTTGCACACTGTGTGTGCTCTCTGGACTTCACATTCTGGCCGTGACAACCCAGGATGACTGAAACTACCTGAGCTCAGTGCATAAGACATGCATAAGTCTTTGCATGTCTGAGGGTGAAGAGAATGTTGGGGGTTTTTTCAGCACAGAGACAGCAAAGAATGAGTACAGTAAGGAAAAAGGTACAAGAACAGATGACATTTTCTTCTCCTTCCACCCTTGGGCCAGCCACACACAAGGTGGAGGTGGTCATTGAGCTATTCACCAAGAAACCTGTGGTGGTCATGGTCACCTGGGTAGGCAAAACAGAGCGGAGCAAGTGCCTAACGGGAAAGAGATCAGAAAGCACAAACTGACATGAGGTGGTTTGGGTTTTGTGGGTTTAGGTTTGTGGTTTAGCGCAAAAAGGGACTCCAAAGAAATGGCAACAAGCATAAGCAAGCAGCCTGGAAGAGAAACCTACTTCATAGCCAAGCACTACAAATTACATTATCATAATGTATGACTCACTGGAGAAACATGGATAAAAGAGAAAGTTGCTTTTGAAATAAGAGAATAAAATGTAAGAAATAATTGCATAAAAACTTCTTTGACTGTTTAAATTAAACACTTTTGTGCCTGAGGGTATAAATGAATATACTGAGATCTTTCAGTTTCTGCAGTAATCGCCTATTTCCTGCTATTACCGACAATGACTTTAAAATGACACACTTAAGCAGGGCTGTTATTTTATTTGCAGCCTTTCCCAGGTGGGAGTGGGGCCCAGGCACATGGGAAGCAGTAACACTGGAGGAGGAACATGATGACAGCTCATCAACAGAAACATATGTCAATCTAGTAAGGAGCTAAGGAGGGGTAGCACCACAATCAAGCACAACATGAATTTCTAGACAGATTACATCCCACCCTGATACAGTCTATGAGCTTGTCACCTTTGTGACAGCTGATAAACCAAGTCTGAATGAAGAGCAAATTTGTCTTAATTTCTCTAGCATGACCCTAGCTCTGAATTTGGTAGGACACAGACCTGACAGGTCAGCTAAATCCTTTGTGTTGACTTTCAGTGGGGGAGTAATTTCTAAGCAGGACTAGGTAGTTAAATGATACTTTTCTTGAACTAACACAAGTATTTCTTACTTTTTCCTCATCATATTTTGTTATTAGCTAAAACTGCCCATCAAACTTAGCCCAAAATTACAAGTGTTTTAGGAGAACAGAATCACTTTTTGTGTGTTTGTGAATAAACTTTGTTCAATGTTCCTGTCCATCGCTAGTTCCACACACCTTCACATGCATACCACAAGGACAAGAGGGTGGTAGGAGAGGCCAGAAGAACACCTGCTGCACGACAGCCCAGTCAGATCCTCCCTTGAAGAGCCACCAGGGATCCAAGAAGGATGGGCCAAGCATGTATGATCACAGGACTGGAAAACACAGGAACAGGAGACAAGAGGCTCTTCAGAAAAATAAAATGGGCTGCTTTGTTTTGCCTCCACAAGCACTCACCACATTCAAACACAGCAACAGTATCAGGGCAAAGCAAACAATGAATGTTTCTCAGCTTCTATCTGTTAACAGGACTTAACAGCAATAGGCTTAAATTGATGTTTCAAAGCATACTGGTAGTGCTCTGATCCCACCGCAACAAGTAGCTAAAATGATCTAGTGGACTTGCAAAGACAGGGGGATTTCAGGCTAGGGTTTCATTTAGCCTCAAAATTACAAAAAGAAAAAAAAAAAGGGTCTTTAGGCTGGATTCTGTCTATTTTACCTCTTTAATACATCTATGATGCATGTTTCAAAGGAAAAGTGAGCAAAAGCCCCGCTATTTGGAAAAGTTCTTATGATAAAATGCCACTAGACAGACAACTGGATAAACCATTAGGAAATAAAAATAGCAGTTTGCAAATGTCACACCAGGCTTTCAAATTAACTGCACATGTAACTTCAGGCTCATGAAAACAGATCTTTCCTTTAGCATGTGAAAACATGTTTATTGCCAACAGACTACAGAAGCCAAGTGTGGCAAAAAAAAACCCCAAAACATCACAAAAGGATTCAAAATGAGGCACTTCATTCCTCTCCCCAACAGATGAGGTGAAACTGCTTTTTTAAACACTCACTCTTGCCTAGCTGTAGGTGTTTATACAACTTAATTTGGGGAGTAGGCAGCAAAATATTTGTGTTTTCAGGGAGCATCTTCCTACCGATACCAGAGGGAAGGAGAAGCACCTGAAGGCCAAATGCACATAAGCAGGTGTCCTGTAGGGGTGCTGAGATCTGCCAATTCCCTGGTAACAACAGACACCCAAGGGTTAGGGTATGCTTAGCAACACACAATTTCAGCCAAATTGCCTCAATTTCATCAAGCAGCACCGTAAAGACAAGCAGTTAGAGAAGGCAAAGGCCTCTCACACGCTTGGCAAACTCTTGTGCTCAATTCCTGCACTAGCTCAGGTTTCCAGTGTCACTTCAGAGCCAGACACCATTCAGGGGCCTGATCATGCACTGCCACAGCCAGTAGAAGGAGGACCATGCTGCCCTGAAAGGGTGCTGAATCAAGCCTTCAAACAGCTTTGTTCAACAACAATCATCAGTGTCAGAGCCATGCATCATCTGGAACCACCCTGCTCCTATCAACACTTGTAAACATTAAATTGTGGAAGGTCTCCTCATCTTCATCTGCTAAGCTTGAATTGGACTAGATGGACCTCAGCAGCCCACCTCCATCACTAGGTCCCAGTTCTGTCTCCTGAATGGTGTTTCACTCTTGACATTAGCAGGAAGATAAGGTTGTATGGGATCATGACCAGTGGCCTGTTTTGTGCTAGCTTTGGGAACCGGGCAGCACTGAGTTGCAAGGCAAAAATGGAAAATTCTGAAATTCTTCCCAACTAACAACACTTTGTTTTCTCACATTGCATTATCATACACAGTACAAAAGTCATTCAAAGCGACGTATCAGTGCTGTTTACAGCATCACTTCTACCACCTCTTTCACTCATTCAATTTGCTGGAAAGCAGAACTGAAGTATTCTGCACATGGCCCACAGTCTGCTGCAGTCAAAACAGACTTTCGCTGATACTAAGAGTCTCGCTCCTGCTCAAACCAAGACAACTCAAACATTTCTAACTGCCATCCAGCCTAGCATTTATCATTTACATTTCTTACACTATGATAACAGTCCAAATGAAATCCACAAAACAACACACAGGACCTAAACTTTGTTACTTTTACTTTCTTTTAAAGAGCACTTTTAATCAGTTTGCTATTACAGTATGTATCCTGTTGTAATATTATGATATTCAGAGGAAAAGCAGTAATTCATGTAGGTACTTCTACTTTCTCTCTCCTGAATACTATGCAACGTACTCAGTAATTATTTGTTTTATCATCTGGAAAAGAGGAGAAAAACCACACAGTACAAATAAAGTCCCACAGGTATCTTACAGGCCACTTTATTTAGTGAAGGCATCAGAGAGAGCCAGGGATGGAAAAATAGCAGGGGCTGATGTACCAAGAGCAGTGAGGGGATGATTACTACAGATGTTGATGCGAGGCTGTAAGATGGGATCTGCATGATATGGGAGATGTACACACTTGTAAAAAAATGGAATATATAGAATGTTTTAACTAGCTTTTGCTGTCTAAAAAAAAGACTATAATCACACATCTGTCCAAAAAGGTTATTAAAGATTACAGTGGAGGAAAAATAACAGGCAGAGAAGTAAAGCAAGAAGTGTATTTGTTATAATTACCCTTGGGACACACAATGTACCTAAGTCCTGAAGAACGGAGAAACACCTTTCCCCTCCCTTTCCTGAGCTTTGAGGAAATGATATCCAAGCTCTGCTGCTAGAAGAAAAAAACTGAAGAGCTTATAAAGTCTTCTCTTTTAAGAGTGGTATATTATGATGACTTCTATTTAGGAAGAAATAAAAACTATGCAATGGATTGGATTAAAGACTCCCCAAGTTGTTCTCTTTTCTACCATCCATGGAAAGTTTTTTTTTGTACAGGGTTGCAAGCGATTTATCCTTTTAACTATGGGACAGGAAACTGCCTCTCTAAAGAGAGGGGAACTTTTCAGAACAAGAGATTGACAAAGGGCTCCAAACAGCTCAGTGAAGGCAAGTTCCAAGAGCACAGCAGCATATTTCCTGCAGTTAAATATCCCCCTACCCAGTCTACCCTAATCCTGGCTGCAGGTAGAGCACTGAGGAAGTAGGACACATGAAGCACAAACAACGTGTTTGAGCACACCTACCTCAAATGTCTCTGAATACATCAACTGACTTCAACAAAACACAGCAGAGCAGCAGAGTTTCAATGACATCAAATTCCTACAAGTTTCACAAAAACAGGAGTCAAGAAGACGAGGAGGACCCTGCTAAGATTCCTCCCTGAGGAAAAAGCTACATTATGAACCATTTCTTATCAGTAAATCAATCCAAGCTCCATCTACAGAAATTTCCATGGGCCCACTGCTGGTGGAAGTACTTGTACTAAATATGTGACTACCTACTGATTTTTCAGACAATCAATCCTCCCAGCACACACTATCACTATGTACAACCCACCAATAGAAGCACAGGCAATTTCCATTCCAGAACCACAGAAGACACACTGCTTATGATACCAGCTCTTAGCTATCATTACATATGAAACATTTGTCTTGTATTCCATCTGACACCAGGTCCACCCTCATGGTGAGGAAGTCTGCATACCCATATGGGTGCATACGTTCAAGGAAAACAACAGCACTTTGATGGCCAGTGTAGGTGATAGCAATACAGATAACCTGGAGGTAAGAAAGCCAACTGCAAGACTCAGGAGCTGGAAGGAACTCTCATTCCTACCTGGTTCAGTGCAATTTCTGATGTACGGCTGCCCCCCGCCCTCTGGGCCGTCAGTGGTGTTCTCCTCACTGGCTTGCAGCAGTTGTCTCCCGCTCCATTTGTCAGTACTTTCCACAGAGTAACTCAGGGCATCATAACCTAAAGGAAAAGAGCAGTAGATACATGAGACCATACAGGAAAGGTGACTCCTGATTCTGTTCCTGAATGCTGGAAGCAGTCAAAACATCTGCATTTCAAAACCCAATGTCCCTTGGGTTAGAAAACAGAAGCGTTTCTAATCCCACTGGAGGAAAACACTGCCATTTAGCTCCACATCCCAGCTTGTCCCAAAAGCATCAGGAGTCAGGTTCATTTCTCCACAGCTTCAAAAATTCATACTAGAAGAGAATCTATGGAATCACAAGAAGTTATAAGCTTCGATCAGTTTAAAATTGAGTACCATCCACTGTTTCAGTTAAAAAACCACCCAAAACAAACAACAAAGTCCACCACAAACAACTTAAGAAAAAACCCTCAAATTATCACTTCTGTAGAAAGCCTCAACCTGTTACTTCTGTAGGCATTTCATTGCTGTTAAGTGCCTGGAAAACTGCTGAATTTTGCACGTGCTTATACAACACTGCAGCCATTTCACTTTAGGATTTCAATCCAATCTGCCACTGAAAGAGGCCTCAGAAATACAGCATTTCACACAAAAGCTAAGCAGACTTCTTTGTGAAACACTAAAATGCTGTGCAGGTGCTGGGAAATTTCTGCCCAAACAGCATGAAGTTCCTTGGTCCTCTGCAAGGGCAGAGCATGGCAAGGCATACTGTGTCAGGGAGGGAGGCTGCCAGGACCAAGCAGGAACCAAGGCTTAGCAGCAATTTCTATTACAAAACCTCTTTTGAAAGCCTGAACTGTTATTTTCATCGAAGTGATCAACAGGGATCCATTTCACTGTCCTGTGCCTGAGTCTAATGACGTCGGTGGAAAGGCTCCTGCACAAGCTCTCTGCAGGCCAGGCAGCAGCTCATCACCACAAGAGGAAGCATTCATTCATAGACAGAAAATCTACAGCTTCCTGCAGGTTCTGCTCACAGGGCAAAAGTGACCTATGGAAACGCCTTTATGAGAGTATAGCCACACTCAATGCTCAAAACAATTCTTATTAATCCCAGCTGCACTATTATTCACACTGAACACCATGTCAGCAAAGCCTTAGTAAGCCCTCCCTACTTCCAATCATTAAGAAACATGTATAAATATCAGGGGTATATGTTCCATATAAAACGAAAAAGAAAAAATTTTTATTTTTTAAGAACTCCAGCAGGTTTGGCTTTTCTGGCCCTGGGTTTGGGTGTACTCTCTGTCATGCCCTATCTTCCTAACAGGCAGAGTGTGCAGATTCCAAAGCTAGTTGTCTTGCCCTTGCTCACCAATGTCTTTGCCAGCAAGATCCAAACCTGGCTGCAAAACCCTTGCAGGCTACTGGAGTTCTAGGGCTCCACATCTGCTGTTGAGAACACCAAGAAAACCCCTAAAATTCTATTCCCAAGCCATCAACCCAGTGAAACAAGAATCACAATCTGGAAAGCAAGGAAGTAGCAATGAGTGACGAGAGTGAAGGGGCAGGCACATCTTTGGCTCTAGTGAAGGATGGAAGTAGCCAGCACCAGACTTCAGTGCTGAGAAGTCAAGAGGAACTGAAAAGTGAGTATGGAGAAGTGAGCATAAGCAGTTACAGCTGGGCAAGAAATACACTGGGAAGTCCAAAACCAGTTTGCGTGGGAGATACACTACCCTTCTGTTTCTCCTTGCTTCACTCCCAGCTTCAGCTTCGCCCTGGTGACGCTCAGTGAAACTCTGTTTTAGCCATGTCAACAAAAACAGCTGGCTCACTGCCATGGTATTTTTGGCACAAGGCTGATCAGCCTTGGATATGTCATGTCTGCCTAATGAGCTGAAAGCACGTGCTCATGTGTCAGTTCCAAGCATCCTATATAGTTTGAGATTCAAGGGGGAAGGGAAAAAAACGGGGTTTTTTTTCCTTTTAAGCCACCAAGGTACTCACTTCAAGCTCATTCCAAAGCAGTGATCTTGCAACAGAGACCTTGAGCCCATCTAATAACAAACAGCACTGAAAAAGATTTCCACCCACCCACCTACCCATCTCCTTTACACCAAGCAGCACACAGGTTCTCCCACAAGGACTTTGCTACTCAAGTTACTCCTCAAGTGCCTATCATTGAACTGTCCATGCATGGCCTGTCTCGTGCACACACATCAGGATCTGCCCATCCTGCCCACTGGGAACTGCACACAGTTGTTTGTCCAACATCAAAAGCATTTTGAGGCCACCAGGAATTCACAGCACCAGGGATCTGTGCAGAGGGTGGAGTCTGCACCCAGTGCTTGATGCTTCAAAACCACCTTAAAATCTGAACTATTCCCAGTTTTGTCCAGCACTTTAGAGACAGCTCATACGCAAAGAGCAGAGGAACAGATTAAAATCTTGGGTAAATGTCTCAGAGGGTGTTTAAGAATAAAGGAAAAGGTTCTCTGCAGGTCCCAACCCTTTTGTTAGGTATGCTGACTCATTCCATTGAGAGAGGTGGCCAACTTAAGATCTCTGTCCTGCCCACAACACAGTCTGCTCATGGCAGCTCCCACGTCATCCTACCAGCTGTGAGGCAATGCTTGGGAAGGGGCTTCCTGGAAATTTTCATCCCAGGCCAACAGCAGTGACTGGAACCGGTGCTCCCAAGACACACAGGGGTCAGTCTGTGTGCATGTTTGAGGGAAGAACCACTGCTGCACAGGCTGCCTTATGCAACCCTGTTCTGCAAGCAAAAAGTGTCAAACTTAGTAAATTGATTACCACCATTTGCAGCTACAAGGCTTTATACTTGCTATGCATTACCAGCTTTAGAGAACACTGTTTGAGTAGGGCTAGGAGCTTAAACTGTGAGTTAAACATATATAAACATCACTGATAGGAGTGGACTGTGTTTCTCAGAAGGAGCACATGTAATAATGCAACACCAGGCATCTCCCACAATAACAAACACACTCCAGTAATCTGAGCTAAGCAGTTCCAGTTCCACATATAAGCTGTTTTCAAAGCAGAGACTCTTCTCCAAGTAGCCGATGCTTAATTGTGTCTGCACGGAGGAACAGCACCAAGAAGAACCTTGCAATGGGCCCAGGTGTTCCTACAGAAACCTCTTCTACTCCTTCCACGCACACCAACGCCTTTTATCTCTCAGATTCTGAGCTCTTCCAAGCGAGGGGTAGAGAAAAAGAAAGTCATTTGAGGTGACATTGGAAGGGGAAAGGCTTAATTTGGCAATAGAAGTGTTTATAAAGGCTACATTCGGCATTCACACCAATCAGTGTAAATAGCAGCAGAACTGGTCCACAGCTGAACTTCATGGGATGGCTGTGACTTACACAATGTACCATCTCTCTTCAGATACCTTCAGGTTTAAGTAGGGTCTGCTGTCCCATGGCAGGACTTCCAGCCTGCTGATCCCAAAATCCTGTCTCGGGTATCTCCACTGATACACAATTAACTGAACAGAGCAATAGAAAATAGAAGCTATAGATGAAAGGCAATGTTTTTTCAAAGGTCTGTCTTCCAAGGATTTCCCTGTGAAAACAGGGACACATGAAGATTTTAATCTCACTAGCAAGGACAGTTTATTACAATTAAATGGGGTCCACATTGCCCTGTTTGCAAGCCCCCGCCTATCTTGGCATAGCCAGAGGCAGCTCAACAGCTGCCCTGGTGCACAGGCTGGGCTCCCATCAGCCCTTGCAGAAAACAGCTCAGAAGCTTGGATTTGTGTTTCTGAAGCTTCAGTGAAAGAGGAACGACAGCCAGCTGTGGTTTAACCCGTCACGCGTGGCTGGCTATAAACCAGGGACCTCAGCCATCCCAATGGAAGCAGGGACACCATCGTTTCAGCCTGGCAGCATCTCTCCCTGCTTTAGGCACTGGTACAAGGCAGAACCACCACCACCAAGAAGTGCTGCAGCACCCAGCACTGAGGACATCACCTTGGTCATAGCATCCCACCATGGCAGGGTTACATGAACAGATGTCACCACCACCACGGCCAGCCAGCCAGACCCGCTCTGGCTTCCACAAACCCTGCCCAAGGTCCTGCCTTGGGCCGCCACCACACCTGCACCAGCACCTCTTGCTTGCTGCTGGGAAAGGCACAAGTATATTCTGATCTATAAATGTCATAAAATAATGTCCCAAGAACACTTTCAAAAAGACAGACGCAACAGTTGCAAATTCTCTTGGAGAACACATCTTTCCCAACACGTGCTTTTGGCCGCTCGTTGCAGGCTGCATCCTGCAATCCCTTATTCCCCTGTTCGGAGGCAAAACTTCACGCTGAAGGGAAGGCTCACATCAGCTGCCAAAGGCTGTAGGGCCTGAGCCCTTATGTCACCAAAGAACAGCCCCATCCTCCGATTTCAATATACCCTAAATCACAGACAGAGAACATAGAGCAAAAATCTGGTATTCTGCAGAGAACAGTAAGAAGTAGGCAAAACTCCTCTTTCCAATGAAAAGCAGAAAAGTTCACAAAAAGAAAGTTAACAGTCTGCTTTCTGAAAACTTGGGATTGGATTATTTTTTCATGGGAAACATGTCAAAGATTTTTTTTTTCCCCTCATCAGAGGAAACCTCTTGCATTAGCTATGCTGTCATTTTGTACAGGCCAGTATATGATTCTTATTCATGTTGTAGCTGCTGGCTTTATAAAAAATACTACTGCAACATCTCTAAAAGCTTTGCTACAATCAAGCGTTTTTTCAAAGTTCTGTACCATAGCATATTTTAAAGTCGGTTAATTATTATTTTAAGCACTGAACGTCACTGCAAGGTATTTTCCACAGCTCCAAGTACCCAGCTACAGTTTTATGTTGCAGATTCAGAACCCAGGTTCTGAAAAGCTTTATTTGTGCTTCTTCCCAGGGATATTCCCATGGACAGTAAGTACACAAGTCATTTTTTCCTGTCCTTGTGCCTGTACTGCATTTCGTAATACAACCGAGACAAGCAAACAGTGCACTTCCACTGGCTGCATCTCTTCAAGTAAGGCAGGGAGCACATTAAGTGGCGTTTGCTGTGAGCTCCTGTCCCTGCCAAGCTGGTGTGGCAGTCTGGTGAGAACAGGCTCTCTAGCAAGACTGCAGATCTATTCTGCTTATGATCATGACAACGAAAGAGAATGGGAAGAAGAACTGATGGAATTGCTCAGAACTTCTGAAAGCACTCTGTGTGTGACCCAGATCTCCACGTGGGAACTCAACCTCTCCTTACACTATTCCAGATGGCTCTGGCTAGAGTTTACAACTTGCAGTGCTGCAGAAACACAGCTAAACACATCCCATCTGCACTTCTCAGCATGAAGAGTACTACGTTATGCTGTACAACAGCCCGATGTTCCCCAGTTGCACACTGATCTCAGAGAAGTGTATTTATTTTCAGTATCAAGGCACAGGAACCCTGATGAGCTGGAGCTGTGGCAGGACCTCAGAGCAGACAAACAGTTTCTAGCAGGGACAAAGAGGGGGCTTCATACAGCTACGCAACATTCCTTGGACAGCTGAATGGGACAAGAGCACCCAAACTCTGGAAGGCAGGATACAGGTTACAGGGGGCAATTTTACACCACTGTCCAGTCACCTGTCTTGCACTCAGCCACATGACTGAGACTATTTCCACACAGGCTTATTTAACACACCTACATAGATTAATAAAACCCCTTTTTGATCTTTTTATTGTCATAAAAATGAGTGCAATTGTCCCCCAAGGTTGGGACTGTTCATCATTTCTGGTGCAGCAGCACTAAGTGGCTCCAGGTGGGAGGGGACATCACTCTGCATCATGCAAGCAGCTCCTGCCCCACACACTGCATGACTACCAAATCCAGCAAGCTCATACCAGTGGTGAGGCCAAGTATCTAATGCAAACATACAGCCCCTCCTCTAAGCATATGGCACTGCATGAGGGAGAGAGACTCATCAGCATATTTCTCTCCAGGCTGCTAATTAGAAAACAAACATCCTCCACATCCCGAAGATGGGGTTTGGAAGACCTATTCATAAACTTGGCCATGAAGTGACAAGGTAATTTCATCCAAGAGTCTGAAATCATGTTACTCAATAATTAGTGGAAAATGACCAAAAAAAAAAAAAAAAAAAAAAAAAAGGATGAGTGGATAAATAAGAGTCTTGAGACTCTTGCTCAGGAGAGGTCATGGAAAGCTTTCTTGGATCAGGCTGGTGGCCAGTGGTAACTTAACATGAGTGTATTGGTGCAATGATGCTCTTCTCATCTAAGATAGGGTTGAATCAGTGGACAAGAAACTTTAGACTAATGGAGAGGGCAGGCAGAGAGATGGATTAAAAAATATCTAGGAATGATGTTCAGCTGGGGAAAACCACAAAAAGTCCTTCAGCTTTGGTGCAGAAACTGATTTACCATAGTGGAGGACTTGGCCTGATAAG
This sequence comes from Corythornis vintsioides, assembly GCA_025447755.1. Classification (NCBI taxonomy): domain Eukaryota; kingdom Metazoa; phylum Chordata; class Aves; order Coraciiformes; family Alcedinidae; genus Corythornis; species Corythornis vintsioides. The sequence continues at coordinate 20,252 of JAOEGS010015689.1, read as the reverse complement.
GCTGAAACACGACCAAGATAAGAAGTGCTCATGAGCAGCAAGCTGAAGGGGTGAAGAGCTGAGAGGTCAAAGGCTGGCCCAGCCAAAGGGACAGATCTGTCACTATGGCCTTTCACAGGGACAATGCGTTGCTGCTGACAGCTCCACAGAGCTGGCAGGTATTCTCTGCTCCTGCCGACAGTAAACTACTTTCTATTCAAACAGCAAGATCCTGCTGACTCGAGCCAAAAACAGCACAGCTTTTCTGAAACACACTAGCCCTCTCTCCTCTGTCTGTCCCTTTCATCTATTGTTTTGATGGTGGTGGTTTCATAGGGTTGGTTTCACACATATCCCTTTCAACTTGCTGAATTACCTCCCTCTCCCTGAAATTTTCCTACAGCGACTATGACAGGGAAGTATTTCTGAGGAAGAAAAAGTTGAAACAACCAGGCACAAGCTCTCATGACAAACTGTCAGCAGAAGTGGGGAGCAGTGGTGTGGTCACCTCCAGACAGACCAGGTGAACCATCTTGGCAGAGAAAGACTCAGGTAAATTAAATATAGAATTGCTCAGAGCTGCCTTCCAAGTCTCTGTCCCACCAGTGCCCAGATCTGCAAGGAAGCATCCAGTCAGCCCCGGCACAAGGGTTTCTCCTGGCACAATCAGACCTGTCACAGATTGTCACAGCATAATCTGAGCTCGAGATTGCATAAACCTTTCATAAATGGATTACCTTGCTTTTTGGGAGATACTTTCCTTTCAAAATCATCATCAGCAAAGTCCATAAATAGAGCGGCCTCAGGGGGGAGGGGGGGTTGTCCAGAGAAAAACAAAACAAAACAAAAAAAACCCAGAAACCCTACACCTGGCTTTGAAGAGCAGCCTGTTCATCAAAGCTGTATTTCTACATTCTCCAGCCTACATGGGAACATGCAGGACGGTTGGAGAACTGCACTGGTGACCCACCACCATTGTTAATACTGGCATAACACAAGGGGGGCACAGAGGCCAAGGCCAAGTTACAGGCACTGAAAAGTGTTGAGGGTCCCTTCATCAAGGAAGTCCAAACCAGACTAGACTAGCTTGCTCAAGGAAGACCATAGGGAAAGCAGCAAAAACAGGTACCAGCAGCTCTCTCCTCCCACAATGTGCAGCCTCTGCCTCCTCATGAGACCCAGCCCTGAGAGCCACCATCAAGACAGAGGCAGCAGGCACAGAAGAGAACCCGCAGCCCCGCAAACAGTAATGAGAGCTGATCTGAAGGTGCAGCAGCAACCAGGCCCTACAGAAGAATGTTAATGGTGAGCATGGCTCCTCAGAGCACCAGGGCATGTGCCAGGTGAGGCAGGTCTGGCAGTGGCAGACACGGTTGGTTGGAAAGGCCTGTTGGTCTTCTGCAGCTGAGCAGCACCTGACCCCTCGGCCACAGATCTCTCTTTACCACTTCTGCAAATTCCCATGGAAAAAGTTGGGTAGCCTTGGCAGGTGGAGAGCTGCAGGATTTCTCCTACCCCAGCTCCTGCAATTCATCACTTAAGACTTGCTCCCCAGCCAACAGTCCTGAAGATCAGCCAGATCATTGTGACTGTATCCACCCCAGATGCCACACTCCTCCAGGGAACTGAATCTGCAGTTTCCTTTATCTCCTCCTCATTGCTGCTGCAGAAGCAGTGAGGACCCCGGCCCACCACACGAGAGGGGACATCCAAGGTGAAGGGGTGATGGGCAGGTAGTATGTTAGTTATGGAGACCCCACCACAGTCATCACCAAAGGTGCTAGAGCTGGCCACCAAAAGGGTGCTTTAGTCTTTAGAACACTTCTTTCTCTCTGGTTTCAAAATTTATTTTTTTTTTTTCTCAAGGAAAGCAAAGGAGAAATTAGCTGAGAAAGTCTCTTATATTAACAAGAAAGTATGACAGAATATTTTTTTTTTCTCGACATTTACTATTTCTGTGACATTTTATATTCTTATAAGCCAGGCATTTTGATACAGGTTATTTACAAATAAACCTGAATAACCTAACCAATTAAAAAATGTAGCTCTTTTTAGGTCTTCAAGTTCTCCAGATCAGCAAAACATCTTATGGTTTGTCTGAGGCAGAGATATAACTCATCTTTTAGGGAGTGCCCAGACTCTACGAGAACTCAGGAAATTCTTCAGGTGCTCATCCTGAACAGCACTAGTTTTAGGCTTAGTTAACAGAAGATAATATTTCCTGTTTGCTGTCTTGTGCCAAGAAATATTGCTGCATATGCAATTATTCCAGGATTCCTTGATTGCTCATTACCAGTTGGTACAGAAATTTATGGGGTTTTTTTATTATTCAGATCAGCTTGACCATTAAATTGACCATTCCCTTCCTCTTGCCTTGTACATAAGTGCAAAAGGAACAATTTAGCACCTGGTAAAAAAATACCACTTCTTAAATCATGTCTCCTGTGATTCAGCTCCTCTCCAAACTGAAGCGGTTTTCTTCTTATGATTATCTTTCCCTGCCTCTAATAATTTCCATCATTTTTCCTTGGACATTGCTCTATGCCCCTGCTTAAACCACACGTGATACTCCAGGTGACAGTTTCTCATCGATCTATACAACAGCTCTCAGTATTTTTAGCCTAATCTCTGCTTTCATTTCTCAGGGGTATCTTAACTCTTCTGCTGGCACTCTCATTTCATTAACATTTCACCCGTTACAAATGGAAGGTCTGGACGCTGTTGATATTATCTCTGCTACTTGGCAGCTGCTGACTGCCAGGCGTGATTTTCACTGTGCCCTGGCACAGTACATCTTTCCTGACAGAGCTGCTGCCCAGCTCCCCTGCCCCGTGACGTTCCAAAACTGGGACAATCTCCCCACAGTGGCCAGCAAACTCTGCTTTTTGGCTCCCACTGCTTCTGCAGCTGCTGCATAGATGGGAATTCTCCCTCTAATAGAAAGTTTTCAGAGGCATAAAAAGAAGATGGGCAATAAATCCCCCCTCCCTAACTTGGCCTCAGGATAACTCCTCTCCCTTGCCCAAGCTCCCTCCCAAGCATCCATCCCCTCTCAGCCACACTTCTTGCCCTGCTCCCTGCAAGGGATGCTGGTCAATCCAAAAGTGCATCAAGTCTCCCTACTCTTTTCTGCATTTCACACCAAAACTCTCCATAAGCTCCCTTCTAACATCAGCAACCTCCCCAACTCAATTCATCAACCCTCCCTGCTCCTGGCAGTCCCACAGCACTGTTCAAAATCTCCCCAGACTACTGTCATGGGCTTTGGGTGGAGCAAACAAACCAAGAGAAAAGGCCCCTCTGACTTCAGAGCAGAAGGAAACAAAGGGCCAGGATGGCAGCAAAGTGTGGTATATGTGGCTGCCCAACAAGGCACCCAGGTCACCCTAACTCCCACATCACGACTTCCTTTCTTCATGTTAGAAAGCAAGGAAAAAATCAGCAACAATGAAAAAAAAATAAACTGAAATTGATTTTCCATCAGTGACAGTGCTACTTTTTATACAGTTCCAAGATCCTGAGGCTCCTTGAACCTTGAAATCAAAGCCTTACATGGCTGAAAAAGCAGTAATTGAGATCCTTGCTGTTACCTTGTTTCTTGGAAGGCTTGAGTAACATGCTGAACTAAGAGCATAATTCTCTGGAGGAGACATTTACATTCTAAAAAGCAGGAAAAATTTATTTATATTCTAAACCTATGTGATGGGGGCAAACACTTGAGGTTTGATTGGGTTATTTTGTTTGCCTAGGAGCTATTCCTTCCTCCACATTTAAGTATTTCCCTTCCTCTACATTTGAGCATTTCTCTCCTAATGCTGAGCTAACAGAAGGAAAGACGGTTTTGGGTCAGACTAAATGTTTCAGTCAACCCGGAATAAAGTATTTTATTTTGGTTTGGTTGTCCTCTTTTACACTTTTCACTAAATATAATTCTGCAAAATTAAATTTAGTCTGAAAATATAATGAAGACATGCTGGGAAAAGAAACACAACAGCTCTTATTCCCCAACCTTTACCACACACCTCTCCCCCAATCAAAACAAACAAACAAATAAAAAACCCCAAACAAATGAAAAAAACCACCCCACAAAACTCTGGTTTTTTCCCAGTTAAATTCTAAAATATATTAAAAGTGTCACCCTTGCAGCTTTGGCCACACAGCCAGCACTGAATTTACCCTGCAAGCATAGGGCTATTTGCACCTACTTCGCCCACCTGAAGACCAGTAGGACCAGCAGCAGGCCAAGGCTGGAGCAGAAAGGACCCTGCAGCCAAAAGCAGCATCTACCAAGAAGGTAGAGAAGGCAAGAGTCTCTGCAGGGATTTAAACTAAAAGAGGGAGAATTATAACAGGGAGAAGGAAGACATTTTTGATGCTGAGGGTGCTGAGACCCTGGCCCAGGTTGCCCAGAGAAGTGATCAACACTCCATCCCAGGAACCACTGCTGGTCAGGTTGGATGGGGCTTTGAGAAACATGTTCTAGTTGCAGCTGTCCCTGCACACTGCAGGGGGATTGCACTAGATGACCTTGAAAGGTCCTTTCCCACCCAAGCCACTCTATGATTCTAGTAAATCTACCCACAGCACAGCATCATAATTTCCCCAGATGAGGATGTGCAGAACCTGTGCAGATTTGACTCCATCACGTCCTCCCCGCACATCCATGCCAGATCCCACTGCCACCTTTGCCCTCCAAGTCTCAGAGTGGCTCCTTCAGGCTGAAGAAGCTGGAAGCCTGGAGATGGCTGCCTTGAAGGACACAACCCCCAGGCTACCTTGGCTCAGGGGGCTGCAGAGAAAGAACAGCCAGAAACAGACCAGAGCAGATACCCTGAGCAGATCCTGTTCCCTCAGTGAACAGGATGGGACATTCCCTCCCATTGATGATGGATGGAACAGGCCTGCTGTGTGCCTCTAGTGAGCTGGGTATTGCAAGCCCTAAAAATAACCTACCCCTTTCAGGAAAGAAAGAAAAAGGAAAAAAAAAAAAAAAGACAAAAAAAAGCCTGTCACAAGCCCTGGCTCCCAATCTAGTATCTAAACACCAGAATGCTCTGATAGGAAGCAGTCACAAATGAGACGATGGGTTTTTTTCATGCTTTTATCCACAAAAGATAAAGTGCAAAAAATAAATGAGCAAGAGGGAAAAGGGACCTTTTGTGTCCAATTTCAATACAAACATGTTTCTCAAGTTAAATAGACTATTTTTCCCCTTGCCTTTGCCTTACAACTTATTTCCCCCTGTGTTTCCCTGCAACAACACTACATAAATCTGTAACTATTTGTTTAATAGTTGTTATTTGCTCTTCCATAGTGCTGGAAACATGCTAGGCACTTCACAACATGGAGACAAGGTCTCAGTCCCAGAAAGCACATTGTCCCTGGTATTTAACTCTGCCAGAAGACACCGAATCTGGATTTGCTCCCGTGTGTGCTGTGAAATTCAGGAAAACTTCCTGACAACCAGGCAAGGAAATACAAAACAGGGAGGGATGTGGAGAGGTACATAGGACAGGGCTTCTGCAACCTTCTTAACCCACCCAGGCTATGCCCTGTGTCTCATTTAACTACCATCTGTGCTGGCATGGGTAGAACTGCAGTGGCACTGGCATAAAAAGGGAATAAAACGTAATGAAATGAGAGTATGGAGGAGATGGAAGATGCAAAATGAGCAGTTAGGAACTCACTGTGAATTTAGGCCTCACACTGGATGGGTAAGACTTCTCTTTTTCCTCTATCTGTTCAGAAAACCCATGACTCAACTTCCACCTCAGGTAAGAACAGGCTGAAGGGCAGCTGCTGGTCTTGTAACAGATTCTGTGCCTTCTTCCCAACAAAACTGAATTTCCTGCACTAAAGCATCTCTTTCACTGCCAGGACATGGAGTTAAAAAACAGCAGCTAGCAAGAGCCACTGAAAGAACCATGATGAGAAGCTCAAGAAGGGCAGTAAAAAGGTTTTTACACCACACAGTGTTTTAGATGTGCTCATGGTCCTTCATCCAACCCTGTTCTTTGCCACTGGCCACAAGAAGATCTAGTCTGGAACTGTTATGACAAGCTAGTTGGAACCAAATGGACTCCACAAGCTTGAGAGAACATTCATAAGGTGTTCTTTTGAAGCCTGGTTCTTCCACAAGGTGAACAGGAGCACAAGACTTCCTATGCTGCTAGATCAGCAATTCCATCTTAAGAAAACAAGCAAAGTGCTGCTTTCAATAACTCTTCCAGGTGCAGTCAGCATCTCCTGTCAAGCCCCAACACGATCCCTTCTCACCAGATCTCCAGCCAACAAACATCTCCCCACGATGTCCAGGAACTGTGCCTACCACACAGGCTTCTGTCCTCATTTGGGCTGATCTGTGTGTTACTAAGCCAGGCTGAAAATTACCTTAGCGACACGAGTGTTTTCCCCATGGTATCTGCTTAATTAAATATTGAAAGAGCTATTACCTTTCAGGGATGCCTGAGCACTGGCTGTGTCCATTATTTATAACATAATGTATTCATTATGCATTTCATCCCAGGCTCCTATCTGCTGATCTCATAACAGGCCCTTAAAAACAATTTCAAGCAATTAATCCTACCTTAATTACAGACAAATATATATATAAGCCCTGGGACATCTCTCTCTCATATTTATTAGAAGTAAGCAAACATACCTAGAAATAAATCTGGTGATCAGGAGAGAGCAGGACAAAGCTGACAAGCCACAGCAATGACAGACATGGAGACCAGCACAGTTTAAGAGACCATGGTAAAATTGCAAGCTTCCTCTGTCTGGAGAAAATAAGAGATGTCTTGCTAAACATTCCCTCCCAGGACAGGTTCTTCTAATAAAACTGCACCACCACACACTGCCTCCTCAGTCCTCTTTGACACTGACGATGCAAGCCAAAGCTTATCACACCAAAATACCTCGATTTTTCCTGCCTCCCACGGTCCTCCTAACCTCAGATCACTGGCACAGTCGTTTTCCCAGTCAACAGGTGTCACCACTGAGCTGTCTCAGGTCGTTCCTTGTCCTTTCCTCCTCCAGCTGAGAGCTAGTCCTTCATTCCTGCAGACAAATGCAGCTGTAAAGCCCAAGATCATCTTGGCACATGGGTGCCAGCTCCCAGCTGCCCCTGGGGAGTACACATGCCCTGTAACAGAGCAGGAAGAACCCTGCTTGATGGATTCTACTTTGGAGCATCAGGGTCACTTCTCACTATCCAATGTGAGGAAATGAGCTGTGGGGCTCCCTCCAGCAAGAACCAGGGTGTTCAGCTTTGTGCATGACAAAGTTGCAGACATAAGGAAGCTCCTTGCAAATTCCCACATTTCAGCTTGTGTAAGAAACACACTAGGTAGTTTGGAAAAAGCAGTTTCAGCTGTTTTCTGAAAAGCCCTGGTAATGTACAGAAAAAAACCCAAAACCAAACAAACCAAACAAACCACAATCATCATCAATACTCATGTTCTGTGTAATTGCACTGACCTACCAGAACTAACTTGTATGTTTAGGATCCACACTGGGAAATTCCACACTTCAGAAGAGTTTGGTTTCTGGTCAAACACAGCAATCACAAGTTCTCTAATGCTGAGCACAGCCAGCTCTTGAATCAAGGCACACAACTCAAGGGAGCATCTTCCCAACTCTCCAGGTGCCCAAGCTGGGAAGAGGGTCCCTCTGCCCTGCTTCAGGGCCAGAGTGGGCATCACAAGTCTGCAAGATGCTGCAAGTAATCTGAGAGTGGTAGAAGTCCAGCATGGACCTGTAAACATCTGCTCCACACAGGGAGCCTCTGAGCAGGGGATGGAGAGGGCAATGGCATGATGGTGCAGAGCTGTACTGCAAACACGTATCACCTTCTGTTGTGATAGGACAAGGGCAACAATTTTAAACTAAAAGAGGGGAGACTCAGACTGGAGAGAAGTAAGAATTTGTTGATGCTGAGGGTGCTAAGACCCTGGCCCAGATTGCCCAGAGAGGTAGTTGATACCCCATCCTCAAAATCATTCCAAGTCAGGTTGGATGGGGCTCTGAGCAACCTGCTCTAGTTGCAGCTGCCCCTGCTCACTGCAGGGGTGTTGGACTAGATGACCTGGAAACATCCCTTCCCACCCAAACCAGTCTGTGATTCTAAACCACTGACACAAGCCTGACCAACAGCCCTTAAGGAGTAACTCCAAATGACAAAAGCTAGAACAGCCCTGTCTTTTCTGATCTTTGCTTTACCCCCCATGGAGAAAACCATGAAGATAGCAGTCTAAGATGCCATCTCAATATTCAGAAATATAGAAAGCAGAGACAATACATGTCTTGACCATCCTTGAAAAGAATTTTATGAAAATCCCATTCTGAAACCAAGTGAGGACTCCAATAACAGGATCTTTGTCTCCCTTGAGATCAACAGAGAAAACTATGATTGGCTTCAACAGATTTTAGACTGGCCCTGAAATATACTGAGTGACATCAGCATGGGAACCTTCTGAAACATTTGGAAGGAGGTTTCTGTACCTAGCTTCAACTGAAGTTTGCAGAGACCCCTCTGCAGATCCTCCCGAAAGGCAGCCTGTCCCTATGAGCAAATGACATGAATGTGCTCCCTGTCCAAACCGCCCTCCACCCTCTTCCTCTACCTGCTCAAAAAGACAAAACCCAAACATGAGCAGTGCAGCAGCACCTCCATCCTCCTCCTCTGAGAAACATGCCCAGCCCAGCTCAACTTGGTCCCTCACACAAATGAAGGGCATCTTTCTAGTAAAAAAACTGTTCCCAAACTGGAACTTCCCAAAGTATTTTTAGGAAATAAATAATACTATGAGTAGAAAAAAAAAAAAAAAAGTTTTTCTTTTTAAACCAGACATGCTGGTACAAAAGGGTGCTAGCACTTCACATCACACCAGAACCAAGTGTTTGACACTGTCCTTCCTTTATAAGGCCTTAAGAAGGGAAGACCCTCCAAGAAGCGGTATACATTCTTTATTTGACTTGAAGTGAAACTCTGCAGACCCAGGTTTAATTCACTGCTCTGCTATTAGCGTGTGAGGTGACCTTGGACAAGTTGTTCTGTCCAGATTCTCAGCTGGTGTCAGCTGGCATCATGCCACCAAAGTCAATTTAAACAATTTGAGGCTCCACTCGTACGGTCCTCGGGTTCTCAGCCTCCCTATCCAAACAACCCTGCCAGCCGGCATGTAGCCTGATTCCTGGGATGCTTTGGAAACCTGCACCTAAGTGGCAGGTACTGGGATTTACAGAACTTGTGCTCCCCTTGGAAAATACACACTTTTCACTAACAACAAAAAGCCTTTGTTATTTTTCTTTTTAAATAGCCTTACAGTCAAGGCTTTAAAAACAAACCCACCAATGCTATTGTTTCGTTTTACAGCCTGTTACGTATTAGCTGCTGCAAAATCCCAACGGATTTTAACTTTAACACACAGCAATGGGTGGTGACTGATACTTTTTCTCATTCTTCTCCTTTTAACTTTCATTATCTTTCCAAAATCTTCTCAGATTTCTCTCTCAACTCACTTTCATTATCAGTGGCATGTCAGAGTGCTTCTCCATCACACTGAGGAGCCAAACACCTGATAGCCTGCTGTGGGAAGGACGGATTTCACCATCAGATCTTGTGCTTTGCATCACAGGAAGCTCCGAAGACTGGGAAACCCTAGACAGCATTTAAATAATGATGAAAAAGGACTAATTGCTTCATCAAGATCCATCCTAGCAAGAAAGTACCTTGTCTATACAAAAGGCCTTCGGTAGCAGAAATGATGCAAAATTTCTTACATTGAGGCTGATTTACCTCCATGGATAGATAGCACAAGCCAGCATGATCCTCAGACCTGCCCAGCCACTTACTGGGCTGCCCCTGGCCCCCTCACTCCCAGCATGCCAGCTCCCGATCTATGCCTGTGTCCAGCCTGACCTCCTGCTGTCCTCCTCACCATGACCCAGTCTGGCAAGGGACAGTGCGCTGGCCACAGCCACTGTGCCAGTCACACAGCCACCCATGGCTCCTGTCCCTTTGGGTGAAGTGGCTCTTGCAGCTCCCCAACCCGCTGTAACTCCTCATAGCTCCTCCTTGGTCTCATCTGGCACCAAACAGCCAAGAGAGCTGTGACCCAAAATAAATGTATTGTATCTGACCAAACACCCGACACCTGGGAGATCTGAGAGGGGAAGGGAAACCAGGAGGTCACATTGCTTCAGGGGACAGCAGCACACAACGGGCTGCCCACAGCTCAGTCCAACATGTGGCACAAGTGCCCTGGAAGGCAGCACTTGGGCGTATCACACAGAACCACTCATTTATTCCCAGTATTATATCTTTAGGAAAGTACCTTTTGATTAAGTCCTCTTACAGGTTTCCCTCACCCTAGACACAGCTCTGTCTCTGCAGGCCCAGCCGCAATGGCAGGTGCAACACCAGCTACAGTCCGTATGATGACAGTTCCTGAGGTCTCCCAGGTCCATAGGCCTTCCCCCTGAAACATGCTGGTGGCCTCCCAGCAGTGAGCAACAGCAAGACAGCACTCCTGAAACCCTTGCATCATTTTTTGACTCAAGAGGCTTTAACATTTCTCAGTTACGTCCTGGGAAAACTTCTCTACTTCTGAACAAGCCTGATTTATGGCCTGCTCTGATTTAGTGCACGAACAAAAAACTCGTAATTTATTTTACTTTGTCAGCAGTAAAATTAACTTCAGGGTTAAGTATCACCTCTTCTTCTCCCTTCTCTCCAACAATGCTGCTTCCTATGGAGAAGCCCACAGCAAGCAATATCTTGTCTGTGAACACAACTGATGTAACCTGTTCAACAAGCTTATCATCAACAAGCTGCACATGACAGCTTGCTGGGTTGGAAGGAAGCTCTTTGCAACAAGGATCTTTTCAGATCCATTTCCACAGCATGGCTGTGAGAACCCCAGCACTAGCCAGTACACTCAGTATTGTGTCAGGATGGTCTATGCTCAGCTAGGCCTGAGATGCAAATCGTGTGCTCAGTCAAAAGACCTCAACCATGGTAACTGTATGTTTGTTACACCAAGGGACCAGTCCACCCAGCACTCCATATCCTACATCCTTGAGAGGACTTTATGTCTCCTCATCACTGTGCAGTTTGGTAAGGCTGTAATGCACAGGGCTTCACTGAATCCTCTGTCCAAGCCCTGCATCAACACCTTCTGCAGAGAAGGGAGAACATGTATATCAAAAAGGATCACAGCCAGGATCCTCATCAGCTTCTGTGTTGCACTGCACTTACTAAGCATGAAAGCAAGGCATTTAACAGCTCTTTTCTGCTTCCCACCACCCCGTGGAGTCACACGTCATACAGCTCTGCTCTTTTGTAACAAGAGAAATCAAATGCTTTCAGCCTTTCAGTACACGTCATAGTGTGTAATGTCAACCGACAGGGCTTATGCTCCTTCTTCCCCTAAAATGAACTATTGCACTGTCTCAGCATGTGCAACATTGACTTCAAAGAGTTTCTTTCTGTCCCGTTCTCCCTGTGAGTTGGCCACAAAACACAAGTCAACCATCACAAAGAGGTGTACTTGGACTTGGAGGGCAGATCATCTCAGAGGAGAAAGGAATGTCCATGTAAGGCTTGTTTCTCCTCCTGCTTTATGTCACAGGATGTTCTGGCCATCTTAGGGAAAAAATAAAACAGCTGAGCCTATCTCTGAATGAGAATTATTTTACCAGCAGCTCCTCCAGTTGTTTGCACTTCAGTTAGCGTATTTTTGGCTTGCATATCAAAAAAGATTTTTTTTTTCCTGTATGTTAGCAAGCTCTTTCCTAATTGAGCAGTTGAAACATGTTTGCAGTTCCCATTTGATAGGTGATGCCTGTGCCACAGGAGCAAACACTGAGGACGAGCCTCGGCATTATCAAAATCACCTTTAGAAAAGGCCTCTCGGCGCCACCCAAACATGTCTTTCTCCTCTTCCACCACTGGAAACACATGTGACATACTCACTTTCAGAGAAAACCCTGGCTGTGCAGCTTTTATCCCTCAGCCACCACAGAACCACAGGAGACTTCCCAGGACAGTTCTGTAAGAATATGTCAATATGCTGGGGACAGATGCATAAATCCCTCTGCAGATCTGCATTCCTCCATCTGGGGTTCTGCCATTCCTGTGCTAGGAGAGTCATACAAACTCCCGTCATAGCTCAGTTGCACAGAATCCCCACATGGTGGGGGTTGGAAGGGGCCTCTGGAGACCATCTTGTTCCACCCCCATGCTCCAGCTGTGTCACCCAGAGCAGGGTGCTCAGGATCGCATTACCCAGGCAGGTTTGGAATGTCTCCAAAGAACCTCTCTGGGCAGCCTGGGCCAGTCTCTGCCACCCTCACAGCAAAACTTTCTCCTATTGTTCAGAGGGAACTTCCTGGGTTCCAGGTTGTTCCCATCACTCCTTGTCCTGTTGCTGAGCACCACTGTCGAGTCTGATTCCACCCTCTTTCCCTCAGGGGCCCTTTAGCCATTGATCAGCAATGATCAGATCCCCTGTCAGGCTGCTCTACTCCAGCTAAACAGCCCCAGGTCTCCCACCCTTTACTCAGCAGAGAGATGCTCCAGGCAGACCCCTCAGCATCTTTGCAGCCTCTACTGGACTCTCTCCAGTACTTCCCTGTCTCTCTTGAACCATGGAGCCCAGCACTGGACATAATATTCCAGAGGTGACCACCCTAGGGCAGAGTGGATGAGGAAAAGAACCTCTCTCAACCTGCTGGCCACCCTCTTCTTCATGCATCCCAGGAGACTGCTGGCCTTCTTGGCCACAAGGGCACATTGTTGGCTCATAGCAAACTTGTTGCCCACCAGTCCCAGTTTCCCTATTTAATAATTTGAGGATGGACTTTCCTTTAAAAAAAGTAATGGACTGAGGAACGACTTGAGTGAGGAAGGATCTGGTTAACCTTGTACACACAAGCCCACTTGAAGTCAACTGCAGTACTTTGCACGCTGCAGGTTAAGCTCTTGTCCCTGGACCATGGCCTAACTGCCTATGGACACACAAACATGGCCATCAGCCAAAGTACCACACACACTACTGGAGGTATAGAAAGGTCAGACCAGGCTGTGAATCTCCAGCACTAAGCACAGCTGCTCAGCTCACAGCTCAGCAGAGGAATGTTTCAAAACAATGAAATCTGTGCTTCCAAACCACTTTTGACACTCCATTATGCCTACGAGCGCTTTTCCTCAACGAAAGGTAGGTCCCCTTCTCCACAGACATGCTCACATCCACCAACACAGCATCTGTGACCCAGCTTGGCCTGTAGAGCTGCATGAGAGGACTACATCAGACAGGAGGAATGACAAGACACGCTCCCCTCTCCTCCAGGCCTGCTGGCAGCTTCCACGTCCAAGGCAGGACTTGGGGACCACCTGCTTCCCACAGGCAAGGCTTACAGGCAGATGATATTCAATCCCACCTCTTCAGCAGTCCCCAATAGCCAAAAAAGTCCATAAAAGGCAAATAAAGTCCCAGCAAGTACTGTCCCATACAGTCTTCTCCCTGGACACCACATCTGGACTCCTCTTCAATGCCTCCCTTTTTTTCCAAAGAACAAGACCCAGGACTTCTCCCTGGAGGCCTTAGTGCAGCACTCCTAGTCTCAGGGACACAGCTAAAAACGTTCAGATTAAACATCTTCAGTCCACATCAAGCTTCAGCTTTTCATCCAGCCTGGAGTTGTCTCCAGTTACTGTGAATTTGCATTCATCAGCCCTTGCTGCTGGATGCAACATCCCACCCCATTCCCTTTGCCATCCCCAACCAAACACGAGAAATCCCCTCACTTCCAGAATTTTCTCTGCCTGCTCCTAAAGAAAAGCTTAGCACCTACAGATTGCAACCACTTTATTTCTAAATTTGAGTGTTAAGCTAAAATCCAGCCATGCTACAATATGAACACATTCACTGAAGGTATTAATGTCTTACAGAGGTACAGATTCTCCTCTAATGTAGTTGTCTCCATCACCAAAGCAATAGAGGACTCAGCAGCCTCTAACATCCCACTGCCATCTCCATATCACAGCAGCTCCATTGCTATCAAGTTCCAAGCTGACAAACTTAGAACTAAGCACTTTTCTGATGCCTGAACAAGCATTGTGGAGACTTGACCTTCTGTGGAGACTTGACCTTCTTTAGAAGAGGATGCAAGAAAAGATAATGTGAACTTTGCTGGGAGACAAGATAAAGGGTGATGGAACTGCCCCTTAGGGGTTTCAAGTAGCTAACCACAAACTCCAGAGTCAGGATGCCCTTGGCAGTAAATAACGCAAGGACAGGCTGTTCAGAGCTGGAGGAGAGTCTGACGTCCAGCCATGATTCCACAATAAGACAAGAGGTAAAATACCTTTAGGGTCAGCCAAGAATCCATTCATGAGCTGCAAACTACACACATTTACCACTTCCATTTTCACAGGATTCCCTTTGATCTGAACATTTACTAACTGCATAATCTTACTCTTCGAAGGGCACATCTACAAAACATGATGATCAAAGTGGCAGGACTATAAACATCCTGCCCACAACTGGACATCCCCACTGCTTCTTCCTGTAAAACTGCAGCAGTGGAAAAAAGAATTAGGATAAGGTTACCAACGGCTCTCTGCGTCGGTCTGACTTGACTCGTGGTGATATCAAAACCTAGAGCATAGCAAAGCTTTTGAAAATCCCCTGTGCCTTCAAAAACCCCATGGTCTAGAAAAAAACCATGGAAGACAAGTGTGGAAATAGTAAACACCCTGGAGTTTTTTTGGCAAAAGGCAAAAGTGCACCACTGTGAGTGTTCCACCTGGTTGCTGACAGGGAGGTACAGCTCCCACCACATCTCATCCACAACCATCACTGTGCCTTATCTTAGGGAAGGGTCTGGGAAAAATAAATTTTCTATACTTCCTTGTGGGCAGGAGAGTTGTAAAGGGTAACTTAAACCACTCCAAAGGCACAGAAAAAAAAAAAATTATTTTTCCAGTTACCATAGAGCTGCCATCAGTTGAAACAGACACAAAACAAGAAGGAAATGCCCTGGGGCACACTAACAGAAGCATCATCAGCTCCAGGGGTTTTTCAGTTGCAGGGCTGGCTGCTGATCTCCTGAATGACCCCTCTCATCACGGGATAGAATTTTTTTCATAGTCTCACTTCCAGGAATCTACAGACCCAAGTACTTGCCATATGAATATAGGACAAGTCCAGTCAAGACTTCCCTTTTGAGAACCTTTGACCAAAAATGGACAGTGTGACCAGACAACCTTCTCAACAGTAATGACCATTTAAGACTAGCAGCAGAAGGGGACTACTAAAAATGGACTGGGACAAAAGCAACAAACCATGCCCACCTTACCATAAGTTCTGCCATTCTGACCACAGCCAAGGGCTCCCTGTTCAGCCACGGCTTGTTAAAACACCTCACTACATCATTTTACTGTGCTAATTTGGCAGAAAGCTTCCTTTATTTGTTCCTGGTCTAGTTATCTGCTGGGTTGCCTTACTGAAAATGCTCAGCTAAGAGCCACCAAAATACCAGAGCCATGCAAATGGAGGCAGTCAGGGCTGGCTAAACAATCAGCATATGTAGACATAAAGCCGTAAGTCCACTTTCTCCTAACAGGCACTAAAAAAAATAACCACCATTGAGTTTTTCTGCTCTTCACCATCTCACAGCCTTGTGTTCACTCCACTAGTGAGCAGCTAGGGAGTCCAGCAGCCTTTTGCCTTCATGCCCTGACGAAGCCAGCTCACCCAAGCATCTTGCATACACATCCTGTGGACCAAGACCCTGTGATTTTAGGTTGCATGACAGGGCAAGTTGGACAGCCTGGCACCCATCCCAGCGCTTCCAAAACCTTTTAAACGGACTCCCAACACTGGCAGGTATGGAGAAATCATTGGTTTTAAGGCAGTTATTCGGGGAGATCCTGCAGCAAGCAGAAATTCACAGCCAGGGGTACAAACCCTGCTCTGCCACTACCTCTGGCAGATAGTAAAAGTTAAGCACATACTTAAGCACGTTCCCCCACACTTATCCTAGCACAGCCACATGCCTCATCCCTGCCGCTCCCTGAGCTGCAAGCTGCTCCGTAGAAGACCTCACTCTGTTGGCTGTTGGTGCAGGACCTTGAACAAGTACTAAATAAATGAACAAGTCATTTCCTGCAAGGCCAAACAAGCTCCCTGCCAAAGAGGTCACATACCATGCTCTGGCCTGATGCCTCTCCCTAGTTTATGAGGGTAAATTCCCATATCCAGGGGTCCAATGATTACAGCATTACATCTGGGCTAGGATTACTCTCACTGAAGCTAGGATTACGCTTCACTGAAGAGGTGAGGAAAACAACTGCTTTTGTGCTTTCACTGCATGACCTCTAAAGTTCGGTTTGGGTTTCTTGGTTCACACAAACCAAAACATTCAAATTCAATCAGGGAGTTTTCGCTTAATTCCCATCTAGAGGACCAGGATCGCTCATACCAAGGTTCTTCAACACTGTTTTGGCAGTAAGGAGATCTGTAAGGAAAAGCCCTTTGAGGCAGGGCCCGTGATAAAGTGGTTGGGAGGAGGCAGCCTACATGGTTCATTCCAGTCTCATGAGCTCCTCCAACTAGTGCAGGGGTGGCAGGCAGACACACAGAGATCTCTGCTCCCCATCTGCTGTCATGTCACCCAGGATCACTAAGCATGTTACTGGGACTTGGTCACTCTCAACCCCCCACAGCCCATAGTATCAGTCCCATAAAAACAGCCCAGGTTCTGGGTCTGGAGCAAATCTCAGAGCTAGTCAAATACACCTGGCAGACTCCGCTCCACCATTCCGAACACTTAGATCCCATCAAGTTAAAACAAGACTGAAAAGCAACCCAAATCTTCCACACTTGAATCATGCAGGCAGCTCCATTTGCTTGGATGTGCCCATCCCCAGTGAGTAAGGGCTACAGAGCTAGGTCCAGCTTTTCCTCACCACCCTGCCAAAAAGAAAGGTACACTGCAAGAAGGCAAAAAATCTCCGACTGATGCCCCTGCTATTTCTGCTGTCCACGACAGAGAACCAGTAAAAGGCCTGACTCAGAAGCCTTACTTGAAAAACCTGAATCATTACAGTTTGGTAGATGGTCTCATATAATGAAGGAGTCTCTTTTGAACTCCACTTTCTCTTTACATAACAAAATTTGAGTCAGACTGATGGGGAGAGGAATGAAAACTTCATGCTTTGTTTGGCTCTTACTGCCACAGCCCACAGTCAGGTAGAGTCCTGGAAGCAACTCGTACTGTTCAATCTAATGAGATGTTTCTACAACTTCACCTGCAGTCCCCTTTGGCAGGCCAAAAAACATATGCCAGTCCAGTGGTTGGCAGCTGTATTCTGGGTCTTCAGGGCTTTGTTTGATCTCAGTTCCACCTCTTATTTACCTGTGTGACTTTCTTGATGTCAGAGCATAACCATGGACTTACATTGCCTGGGAGAAAGAAAGAGGCATCACAGCTGTACATTCAATGCCTGGATTAACTTTGTGAACTTGGATTTCTTCCTAATTTGCACTGTATCTATTTTTGAAAAGCTGAGTCTTGTGGTATATAAAGATCTTTGGAATTATGTTCATATAAACATTATAACATTTTGTTATTACACATCACTTAGCATCAGGAGATCTTCAGAGCGACTTGAAAACGAGGCCTTATTTTAAAGACCAAGCCAAGTAAGACATGGAGAGATTGAGTCACCCAGAAAAGCAGTGGGAGCCACCAGACCAGAAGCCTGGATCTTGTGTCCTATCCTCTAGTCACCCACTACATAAAGTTTACCAGTCAAGTACTGTGCTCACCTACCTCTTCAGGAAGAGCTCCAGACTCTTTCTCACAGGTACATAAGCTTTCTGAACAAGGCTTGAACACCTTGAACTCCTCACAAACCCATGACTCACAAAGTTGTGTTCCTCTGGGTCCAGGCTCTAGCAGAGTTGGTGGCTGAGGAAAAGGGGGCTGACTAGGAAAAACAACAGCATTAAAAGCAAGAAGGTGTCATCTGAAAAGATAATTCAAGCCTAGGGCTGGATCATACCTCAATACAAAGGCTCCATAGGAGCTGCAATTGCTCAAGAAAACCTACACCTGGCTCTACACCACCATCAGACCCTCTGGCATCAAGGGTGCGAGTGAGCTGCACATTGGCTGCATATACCATGTATACTTGTGACTACCACCCTCTCTTGCTAGCAAAAGCTGTCCCAGAAGCACAGGGTGAGGCTGCAGCCTCCTGCCAGGAGAGATGCCATTTGATATAAAACCACTGCAGTCTAGCCAAAAGTTTGCATTTGATCTTAATCCACATAGCTTTACATGGGAAAAATATTTAAATCACTAAATCAAAACACATCTTTCTACCCTCCTATCTAATCACAACACAAACTCCAGAGAGCACCAGGCTGTTGGCCATAAGCAAGGCTCCCAAGAGAGCCCAGTCACTGTAGTCCCATGAAGAGGCAGTGGATGCAGTGGGCAATGTGGAAAATTTCCACCCGTGAAGCGATTCTTCTTGTTGCTGCTCCTAGCTCTGCGTGGCAGCAGGCACACAGGCTGCCACATCTATTGCACCAAATGCTACTTCTCATCTTAGGGATGGATTTTAAACTAATTCTGACAATAATGTGAGATAGTCTCCCAAAGTGAAGGAAACAGCACTGACAAAAGTTATCAGCAAGGCACAGACAAATTCACCTGCGGCACAGACCTTCCCAGCCCGCGAAGCAGACAGAGCTCCCTAATGTGTCCACTGGAAAACCATGTTCAAGGAGAGAAAAACATGGAACAGGAACCCACTCTGCCCTTCAGAAAGAAGAGTGCATGCTGTGCCATCTTTAAAATAGGTCTGAAAATGAGCTTTGATATGTAATCTACGATTTATCGCATGACAGAGACAAGCGGCTAGTCTGCTCCACTACAGAACAGGCTGGAGATGGCTCAGTTTTGTACTGACATGAAGTGGGAAAGGAGCACAGGTCCAGACACACCAGCACAAAAGGCAGAGCACACCAAAGGTAGCATCTTCTCCCCAGCAGCCTTCACAGTTTATGTAAAAGAAGGACGGGTATTAGTGTCACACTGCGTGGATAGACTTAAATACACTTAAGTACACACATGCATCCCTCTTCACTTCCAACTATGCTCACGTCTGTCTTTCCTGGCCTCATTTCTCAGAGGCAATCACCAGATTCATGAAAAACAAGTGCAACTGTGCAACTTTCAGAGTACATACAAAAAAAATAAGAAATTTTGATTAATATAAGGGTATTAGAGTCTCAAATCTCAATCCATCTCAATCTCACCCATCCAAGCATTGTTACGCTCCAGAAGAAAAACTGCGTTCAAGTCTTAGCTGGTGTTTGTGCTCTTCCCTAAACATCAGAGCATTCCTTACACCATGCTGGACTCCGTGAAACCCTTCAGACACATCTGTTTATTTAAAAAGCAAATTCAAGTCACGGAGGGGTACGCTCTCCTTCACTTAAAGGAAAATAAGCCTTGCGTAAATTCTGCTTACACTCACATATTTGCAATGCAAAATACGAATTGCTTCCCATCACCCTCTCGCTACAGTTGGCCGCGAAACGAAGCGGGAGACGGCCAGGACCGAGCGTCGCTCCTTGGAAAACCCTTTATCCTCTCAAAATGCCACACGGGAGCCCATTCAAACTGCCCCGAACCCTCCTGGCCGGGAGCGCGGCTGCCCCGCAGATACCGAGAGCCTGCGGCCAGGCACCGGCGGCAGCTCCGCCGCGGGAGGCAGACGAGCGCGCCCCGTCCCCGGCCGGCACCGAGTTCCGCGGGGGGCCCCGCCGCCGGGACCGATCCCAGGGGAACCCGGAGGGTACCCGCTCCGGGCTTCCCGACCCCCGCAAAGTTTCTCTCCCTTCTCCAAAGGGCTACCCTCCGGTGCACACCTCCCCGGCCCGGAACCCCGCGGCGGAGCAGCCCCCGGCTGGTCCCGGCCCCGGCAAAGGGCTCACCTCGACGCAGGTGACCCCGCCCGCCCCCCCGTCCGCAGCGGCCCCTGGCGCAGACTCACCGCCGCGGACGGCCAGGAGCAGTGCTAGGGCGGCCAGGGCACCGAGCTGCCCCCGTAGCAGCTCCCCCCGTCGCCTCCTTCGCCACCGTCGCTCCGCCGCCGCCGAGGCGCCCATCGCGGCCGCTCCGCTCTTCCGAGCCGAGCCGAGCCGAGCCCCGCCGGGCGCCGCAGCGCCGCCCCCCGCCGCCTGCGCGCC
>JAOEGS010015688.1:0-16131 GCA_025447755.1 Corythornis vintsioides | reverse complement strand
TGGACACCAACAAAAAGACCAGGCTTCTTTTACTGTTTCTCTCCAAATGATCAAAAGAAAAAGAGGGCATTTGAAAATTATCTATTAATATATCTATATTGTCTATTAATATCTAGATATCAAAATGATCTCTTTTAGCTCTTTTAGAGAGTTGAGGATATACCCTGATGGATCTGTCCTGTGAAGATCTGGGACAGAAGAGGTTCTGCCAGATGCCCAAGTGGCTCAGGTCTTACTACAAGCACTGGCTGCTTTGCTTCATCCTTCCCAAACAGCACAGCCAGAGCTCTCTGTGGGCTGGGCTGTGAATGGGACAGGGCTGGTTTAGCCACCTCCATGGGAATCACACCCCCCCTGCCCTCCCTTCATGCACAACCAGGGCTGTTCCACCCTGGAGTCACTCATGTTTTGGACTGAGGACCCCAGAGAGCTCCACTGAGCACCAAAGTGGCCCCAAAGATGCCATGAAGATACAGAGCTGGCAGTAAACAGCCATTCCTGAATCCCTGAGGGAGCTGCATCTTCTGCCCACTGCAGCTTGCACAACCTTTCAGCTGGGCTCACTGAGCTCCCTAAATTAGAATTATTTGAAAGAAATAATTCCAAATGAAACCTGTGAAACAGTCACAGAGAAATGCAATGTTGCCTTCTGAAGAAGGAGTGTTCCCACCAGAAACCAGGCTTTGGGCAACTGTCACCTAGCCAGAAAACAGGAATGGTTTGGTATAAAGTTCAAAAGAACAAAAGTGACTTGACTGAGCAGTGACAAGGAGATGCTTGTCCAGAGCCTGATGAATTTACTAAAAACAGACTGAAGAACAACAGGAGCTGCTCAGAAGCCACTTACACAGAGGGAAAGGGTATTGATTCTTCAGGGAGTGTTTGCTTTGTTGTGTGAGCAAGGCACCCAGCAGAAGGCACTGCCATGTCCCAGCTGTTGCTGGTTGAAACCCCAGTGTCTCTCAGCATGCAGTGAGTGCCAGGAGGTTGCCAATCCAGCTTAGCCATGGAAGTCTGGAGTGCCAAGCTAAGATTCAGTTTCAGGATCTGGTTTGCCTTATGCAAGAAGATTGAAACCCCCCTTCAAACCCAGACAATGACTCTTCTGCTTCCTGGCAGCTGCAGCTCCACAGACACACGTGGAGAGAGCAGCTGCTCGTGGGGGATGTTGAGTCTGTACCTTTGTGTGGGGGTTCAAACCCCATTCCTCTGTCCAGGGCTGGGCTGTCACTAGAGGAATGACAGATGCCTTTTATTAACCCCTCCCCCAGCCTCCTCAGAGACCCTGCTATGCCCAGGACTGTTGTTTGCTCTCTTCTTTTGCCAAGCTCTTCTTGATAATGCTGTCCCTGGTCAAATACATGGGAATAGTCAGGAGAAAACATCTTTCCCATCCAGCATCAACCTCCACTGAACTGTGCAGCTCTTGAAGATGTGAAATAGATAAAGCAGAGCAGAAAGGTGTGAGGTCATCTCCTGAATATCCCACCTTTCAGGCTGCATCTCTGTCCCTCACAACAGGGCTAGGGATTGTCTGCAACTGATCTGAGGCATCATGACCCTTTTTAAAGCCACATCTCTGGGCTCCTCTCTCTCCAGTGAGCAGAAACCCCATCTAGATTTGATCCTTTGACTTTCTGCTCTCAATAGCAATATATTTATCAGTAACCAACAACAGTGTCCTGTCAGCCTGAGGAGTGGAGACTTGGCCCAGCAGAAGGAGCAAGGGAACAGAAATCAGCTCACCCAGTGAGATGCTTTCTGCTCCAGCTCTTGTTCCACGTTAGCCTGAGAACATGACTTAGAAGTAATTGTTCAGCACTGCAGAAGAATGGCTGTGTACCCCACCATTAATGATTAGCTTCAGTTTGCATGAATTAGTTGACTTCCTGCAATTATTTCTGCTCTTCCCCACCAGGCAAGTGCTTTCCAAAGGCAGCAAGTCAGCAGCCTGCTGACCCCAAATGCCTGGGAGCTACAAGGTGCTCATTCCATTTTCTGCACGAGTTGCTAAGCTGAGGCATCCAAATTCCAGCAGATTCCTGGTGCTTTCTGGTTTGCTGTCTGCACCAGATGCTGCACAGGAGGGTCACACTGAAGGGAGTGTGGGAAAGAGGAATGAATTCACCTTGCCAAACTGACAGTCACCAGTGAAGGAGTCAGGAAAGTGACCCCCATTAAGAAAAACCAACTTGGTGTTCTGTGTTTATTCCTCTTACAGCCCCTCCACCTCCATGGGACTGAGCAAAGTGCTTTGCTAACTGCCTCTGGAAAATGAAACAAGGTTGAGTTTTCCTCAGCAAGGCCCACTGGTCCCAGCTCTGGCATGGATGGCAGTGCCAGCTCACACCTCAGAGCTGCTTGGCATGGGACAGAGATACCCAAAGGGCACAGCTGGGCTCACTGCTTCCTCAGGGCAATACATCCAGAGCTGAGGTCTGGAAAGAAGGCCCTGGACTGGGAAAGATACTTGGAGAAATACTGGGAACCTGCTGAAGGGAGGCTACCAGGGGGTGACATGTTCAGGGAAGATAATCCAGGAGGTGACTAACTGAAGCTGTGATCCTCTCTAGGGTGAAGAACTCTGTTTTTTTTTTTACACTGTTTGTGCTGAAGTGCCCCTTCTTTCCTGGCTGGAGGAGGCCACGAGGTCTGCAAATCCTAGAGAACAGAAACAAAAGCCACCTTGAAACAGCCTGGCTGCTTCAGGCTCTTCAGAACACCTCTGGAAAGGCCTCAATAGGTGTTTGCCTACCTCTGCCACCCCAGACGCTGGGGGGGGGCTGATACAGATGCACCATTTTTCTCTTATTTACTGAACTTCCCAGACTACTGCAGACACCTTTGCAAGCTGAGTGCAATGAAATGAGGTGGTAAAGCTGGTTCTGAACAGCTCTGGCTGACTGAAGGTTTGACAAGATGTGCACAGGGAAGAGGAATACACACTGACTTCCTTAGGGCATAGCTACAACAAGTACAAGCCTGCAGAACTCCAGTGTTGCCCTGCACTGAGCCTTGGGTGGACATGAAGCACACCAAAGCAGGGGACTGTGAAGAAAATGCAGTTTTGAGTCCCCAAAACATTATAGCCAAGCCTGAAAGAATAGATCCTGTCCCTCAGCTTTGGCACAGTGCTGGTGTCTCAGCAAGTTGGAGTGTCATGGTTCATCACCTGGCAAAGACAAACACTGAGATCCCAGTTCAAGAGCTGGTGTCACTGGTTTTGGAGCTGAGCTCCTGGTGCTGCCTCTGCATCCAATGTGGACAGGCAGCTGCACAAGGACATTCATCCCTCAGGTGTTCAGGGCCTCCTGCTGCTCTGCTCTTGGCAGAGACAGCCCAGGGAGCTTGGCTTCCAACTGGCATCTACCAACAAAACAGGCAGTAGCAAAATTACAGGTGAGTTTCAGGAGTGGCTAGAGCTTGTGATGAAAATACTTCTTGTGAGGTGAGATGCTCAGAACCTTTTCTTAGTGCAGATCTCTATGAGTAGGTCACTTTCTGCTGGCACTGGGAAATAAACCAGGACAGAGCCCAGGGAGATGCTGCTCCTCTGCTCCCTGCCTGCTCCTCATCAGCAAATGCTCTCAGGGTTTATGGGGTGACAATCAAAACAAAAATTAGCTGTAAATATCTTGACATGGCTTTGAGTGTACAGGATGTCATGCATATATTGCTCAGTTTTATAGGCATGTGTGTAGCTATTCCATGGGCATTTTACTGTGTGCATGGAGCAAGGGGATTTCAAAGGCTCATGGAAGAATCTACACAAAAGATGAAGCATCTCAAAAAATGTTTCTTTTATTTATCAGGAAATAGACTCAGTACAATATGATTTATCTGACTTATTTTAAGAACTCAACATCTTGAGTGTGCTGAGAGAAGAGCAGCCCATGTAATCAATTAAAACATGAGAGAGGCTCTCCTCTCACCTGTCTGTGCCACAGAAAATGCCTGAGCTCTGACTTCAGCAAAACCAACTGGAGCATGCTACACACTCCAGAGCCTGGGAGAAAGGAGAGAGGCAGGACACAGAGAGCAACACCTACTTTCCTCTTTGGAGAAGGGTGGAAAACAGAGCAGAGTGATGGCCCTTAGCTAAGCAGGTCTGCTTGCTGAATTCCTTGCCAGGAGAGATGGCAGATAGCACAGTGCAGACCCCTGGGGAGAAACAGCTGTCAGAGAGCAGCAGGAAGGACCAGCCATTTGCTTCAGGACTTGATTGGGTTGATTTGAAGAGGGAGAGAAATAATCTGGAGTGAAAAGGGAGTAACGTGGCTGAGTTACCAAGGGGATGATGTAGGAAAATCCACAGCAAGCCCCCTGTGACAGCTCCAGCCCTGACCTTCCTTAAAGAGGCTGGCAAAATGCCCCTGGTTATATTTTCCATCCCTAACAAGCTTGCTTGTGTGTTGCCTTCCCCAATTGGATGTTTCAGCTAAAAACTTCCTTTCCAACAGCATCACTGTTTCTTATCTTTTTACCTGAGCATCACTGAGAAAACAGAGTGTTCTCCATTCATCCCCTTCTGCAGCTGCTAACAAGCATGAGAAATAATTAAGCTATTTTACCCAGCAGCAAATCATTAAATATTCTTTGAAAAACATGCTTAATTGAGAGGAACATCTTCATTATCCCCCCTGTCTGTTATGCCAAAGCCTCATTTTCTCTGCTTCATGCTGTAACATCCTTGCACCTCTGCAGGTCTGTCCTGCTGGCAGCCTCAGCTGTGGAAGGCTCGTGTCTTGAGGGGAAAAAAAATGGTCTCCATAGAAAATATGTAGAAAATATGCTTTTAATTCTGATATGACTGGGAAACTAAGAGCATGACATAAGTGGATTAGGTGACTCAAGCTGCTTGCAGGGTTGTTCTACCCTGAGGGTTATAGATTAATTCCTGAAAAAAAATAAATCAATCTGCAATAAAGCAGCCTCTTGCTTGACAGCAGCATGGGGAAGGTGGGGAAAATCTCTCATCTTCACTCCCTGACAGCTCATTCCTCCCCTCTGCTCTTTCTGTGTGCTCTGCTATTCTGCTTTGCCAAGGGTGGTCAGAAATGCAGTGAGCTCTATATTGCAGCTGCCACTCAAAACAGACATCAGGAAAATGGAGTAAGCAGCAGGATAAGAATTGTTTTCATCTAGTCAAGAGAGAAGCTCAGTGTACCTTCCAGGCACGGGGGTGGGGAATGGTGACGTGGGCAGGGTTAGGCTTCCAAGTCATTCCTTTGGCCCTGTTGTTTATTAGGATGGAGAGAACAACAGGCAGGAATGACACAAAGCCAGCCTTAAGAGCCTCAAGCAAAGCTAAAATCTTCTCTCTGGCTGCAGGAGGAAATCCAGCTGCAGCAGTAAATCCCAAGGAGCAGGACCAGGCTCTTGGTTTCAGCCACGGATGGGAGCAAGCAGCCTGGGCAGCAGCAGGAGACCAACAGATGAATCAGCTGAGGCTGTTTGGTTTTGCCTGCTGCAGGCACAGCCTCTTCTTCTACAATTCTCCTCCTGTGCAGGTGATTCCCAGTCCTCTCCTGAAGGCTCTCTGAGGCCTTGTCTGCTTGCACTGTGTCCTGAGCCCCACTCCCTTGCTCACAGTGATTTCACTGTGATTTGCTATTTGTGCTTCCCTGTGGACACTGCATTTCCAGTCGACTGTCCCGAGTCAAAACAGGGATGGGTTGTCTTGTTGTTTCTAAACTAATGGTTTCCAGAGGCATTTGCAAGCAGCATTGTGTTGGAGGCAGCCTCATTCCCCCCGTGGGTGTCCCCAAGCCCCAGCACTGCTGTGCTGCTGAGGACACTTTCTCCCTCCTCCCAACCTCACAATGCCAAATATATCCTAACCACAGATGTTGCAGATGCTACAGTGACATCAGATTGTAATTCAGATGATGGTTTCACTGCCAAATAAAACCTAGCAATGTTCTCCAGTGAGAAAACAATATTTACAGCATGTTCTCAGCCCCAGCAACTCCACGGTGCATTCTTGCAGCTGTTTACAAGCAGTTCAAAGAGGTGGAGTCAGCAAGAAGTGACCAACATGCCACCTTCTTATGGCACAGCACCAAATAACACCCCTGCTTATACAGCAGGAGGAACTGTACAGTCACCAACACAGCCAGAGCTGTTTGTGTGGCACTGGAGATGTGGCACAAACTGTCATGGCACCAAATCCATTGCTGGGTGCCCATCTCTGCCACAGTCAGGGCTGTGCACTGTGTGAAGCAGCTGAGAACTGAACTGAGATGGAGGCCTCAGCACCATCCTGACACAGGCTGGTTTGTTTCACAGCACTGCTGTTCTTCAAGCAGAGAGGTTCCTGGATCTGTCATTCTGAAGCTGCTGTTTGCTCTGGAGTTTCCCTAATGTACATGCCTGCAGGATATTTGAGAGTGTTTCCAGATCAGCCCAGCAAGGCAGGGTTTTCTTGCTTCTGTCAGGAGTGTTTATGCAACAAAAGCAGAGAGCTCAACAAATCCCTCTGCCTGTGTACAGAGTGATAGGTCTGTGTGAAGCAGGTGTCAGTCAGAGGTGTTTCCCTGCTCTGCCAAACAGCTCCCCTCAATTCCTAGCTCCACATGCAAGCACAGCAGGTCTGCAGAAGAAACTGCAACTCACAACGTTCAGATTTCACCTGCAGAGAGCAATACATCCCTTCAGGGGTACTGACCCTCTGCTGGGAGGAAGAGATGCCTTGTGCTGGGCTCGATGGTGATTGGCTTTTGCTTTTTTCCAGGGGCAGAAGCCACAAGGAAGAAACCTTTCAGAGCTCCCCACAGGCCACTACAACCCTGCAGCTGCTGTGGGATGGATGGAAGGGAATGGAGCAGCTCCTGGGCAGAACCAATCCTGCAGCACCCAGCTCTGCCAGAAGAGAGGAGGCAAAGGGCACACACTAGTGCAGGTGCACTCCCTGCTTCCAGGTGAGCAGGCAAGGCTGTCAGATGCTGCAGGCACCCAGAAGAGGCCATGTGAGGGTGCTGGTGGTGTGCCCAGCCCCAGCACTTGGCTTGTGCAGCACAGAGCCACCACTGCCTGGGGACCCCTTCCCTGCACGGGTGATGCTGGGTCTCTTCCCCAGTGTCAGAAGCAGGCACTGGTTGCCCTCACTTCCCACTGTTGCTCCCAAGCTCCAGGCCCTCCCCTCCCACACCTCCAGCCACTTTTGGAATGTTTTCTAGCTCCTTGGCAATTTGCTGCCATTCTGGCTCCCCTGAGGAGCAAAGTGACTGATTTCTTCCTGCTTCCATTTTAGGCTTTTTTGTCCTTTACACCTGCTTCCCCTAGCAGATGTTCTCCAACTGCAGGCTGAGACAATCTCCTCCTTGCCATGGGTGTTGATGGAGCCCAGGCCACCTCTGTGCTGCCCTTGCTCTGGAGGTCTCTTCTCCTGCAGTTCCTTGGGAGCTTGCCTGGTGGCCCCACCAGAGGGTCTTCAGATGAAAGAGAAGCAGAGCCACCTTCTCCTTCCATCAGCCAGCTTGTCTGCATGCCCAGGGAACAAAAAAATGCTGACAGTGCAGCACCTCAGGACAGACAAAAACACAAGGCAAGGGAAAGAAAAAGAGTATGAGTATGGGAAGCTCTAGAAAAATATATGAAACTTTCTTCTTTACTAGGGGAAGGGAAGAAAAAAAAACCCCATGGTGTTGGAAGAAACTGCAGGGGTTCCCTTCAGGGAGTTCTGTCTGGGAGAGCTGGTTGGGTAAATGTTTAACATGGCTGAAAAGTCCAATCTCCCTGTTACAATTTCCTCCCCAAAATGGGCTCCTGCCAAATTCCTTTCTCAAGCAATGCTATAGAAACAGAAGCACAGGAGGAAGACACTGTCCTGTCAAATAAATGTTTTATTCTACTTGTAACAACATAAAACTAAGTAGTTAAGGAGAGAAGAAAAAAAAACAAAACAAAACAGGCATCTGCATCTTGATCCTCTGTTGAATCACCTTTACTTAAGGGGCTGGTAAAGAAGCTGTTGATCCAGGATTGTAAGAAATAATGATTTTCTTTTCCAGATCTGGAACCTGCTTGGGAAAATACTTGCAAAAATGGATGCCAAACTCCATAGACAGACATGTGGATTTTAAAAGGACTTTAGGAGGATATAATAAAGGGGGTTTTTTTGTTGGGTTTTTTTTTTTTTTTTTACACCAGTGTTTTGAAACTTTATAGGACAAATGGAGTTTTTTTCAACTTTCTTTCTTAAACATCTATGTTTTTTTCCTAGCTATCACAAGTCTTCTGACCTGTGCCTGAAATAACAGCCCTTTGGAGCCTGGTTCCAAGAAGTCCTACATCTTCCCTTTCTGTGAGTTCTGAGTGTTTTCTGTGGCTGAGGTTGATGCTCTGCTCATCACGTGGAGCTGAAGCTCAGAGTATATGGGGAGAAGCACATTCCCTCTGCACTCAGTGCTGCAATTCCTGCTACTCCAATTCCTGCTGCTGTGCCACTCCCAGGGCCTTTGGGAGGGTCTGTGGGTGGCAGTGAAGTTCACAGTGCCTGTGCTGTGTTTGCCAGCCAAGTGCTGATGATTCTGGAGCAGGTGGCACTGCAAAGAACCATCCCATTGGCCAAAGCAACCCTTCAAAGCTGAATTCTTCCATGTGTTGGGGATGGCATTATGGAGCCTCTGAATTTAATTATTCAACAGTCTCTTCTCTCTTTTGATGGATGTCATGGTCAAGAATCTTCTTGATTCTTTCTCAGTCAGCCTAGGTAGGTTTTTGCCCTGACTGGTTAACCCTTAAGATGCAGCCAGCAGAGAGGGGGCAGCCCCAGTCTGGCCCATGGGGTGAGAGAAGGATGAACACTGCATTCTGTCAGCAGTGCCAGTGTTCACACACACAATTGACAGTGACTAAGTGCTCTCCAAATTGCTCTGTCAGCTGCTTCAATTTCTTACTCTAAAAAAAAAAAAAATTTAAAATCAGATCTAAGATTCTAATTTTCTTTGTGTCCTTCTGTTGTGAATTCAGACTGTGTAACAACATGCCAGTGCTCTTATTTATGAAGTATACTTCTTGCAGAGCTTCAAAGCAGTGTGGTAGACCCCAGTCCAGTCTTTGGATGCAGTCAGGATTTCAAAGCAGAAATGCTGAGAGATCATTTGTTTTCTTACAGAAAATGACTCTGTTAAGCACTCTGGCATTTCTCCTGAGCAAAAACCCCAGGACTAGGAGCCTGTGTGGTGAGTAAGTGCACAAAGAATGTCCTGGTTTTGAAACTGCACTTATAAAACAAAACTATTAATAACAGGTCAAGGCCTTAAAAGGATAGAACAATTTACTGCTTATATTATTCTTATTAGAATACATGTGGTAGAAAGGTGGAGAAAGCTTTGGATAGAAAAATTGCTTGCAGATGGTAAAGCCATAAGTGAGGATACACATTATGACAATGAGAACTTTATCAGAAAAAAAAAAAAATCATTTGAAAGGCAAAATGCAGGAAAGAAATAGAAAAGGCTGTGTAAAAAGCTTGCTAAAAGATTTCCCTGGTTGCTTTCTGTTTGTTGGTTTGGTTTTGGTTTCTTTTTGTTGGTTTGGTTTTGGTTTCTGTTTGTTGGTTTGGGTTTTTTTCCTCCAGGAGTAACAAAAGCTACCTGAGCACCACCACACCTGACAGATGTTTCCTCACTGCCAAGAAAACACCCATGAGAGCCACAGAAATCAATGTGCTTCCCACTGATTCCTTTCTCTCTGAACCCTCCTGTGTGGTCCCTGGCTCCCAGAGGTGTGTCTCAGGGGATGGAGAGCTGAGGAGGGTGGGTGCTGTGGTGGCTGGGTGGGTGCTGTGCTCTCTCAGGGGCTGCCTCAGGGGAGCTCACCTTCCCTTTGAGGAGCTCCTCACCCAGCAGCCCAGCATGGCTCTCTTGGCATCCCCATGACACAAGCCATGGCACACAGCTCAAGGAAAGACTGACACAAGCTACTGAAAGCAAATCCAGCCTCTTCTTTTCAGGCAGGTAGTTGTAGTTCATCTGGGCCAAGCCTCAAACATCACAGAAGAAACAACCCTGTGATCCTGAAGGACAAATGCCAGGCATCTGCCTGCCCTTTGCCTGCCCTTCATCCCAGAGGAGGAGAGGTGAGACCTGCATGCCCAGGCTGGAACAGAACCTTAACTTATTGCATGGACTTGCCCTTGGTGAAGCCAAGGAAATGTTGGTCAGCATTATTCACCAGCAAATCCTGGGTGGAATGCCTGCTTTGGATAAACTCTCCAGTGTTCAGCTTTGTTCAGTATTCAGCTCCCAGGAAACACATAAAAAATGAAGAGAAGCATCTAGAGGGTGATACCTTCTGTCCTTGCCCCAACACTGCTACTGCACCCAACACTGGATTGCCTGGCATCTCATCTGGAATTTAGCTGGCTTGCTTTCTTTTTCCTTCTCTCTTCCCCCTGCCCACTTCTCCTTCATTTCTACCTAAGTTCCACCTTTCCCATTTCCTTTTCCCATTTCCAATCATGCATGTGGAAGTGCCATTGATTCCTCTTCCATGCAGCTCAGTTTCACTTCACACACTGGTTATCTGCTGATTTACATCTCCTCCTCAGCTGGACTGATGCCCCCTGCTCTCTGCTTTGAGCAGCAGGAGGCTGGCAGGGCTGTTACCCATGGAGCTGTGCTGGTGCTCAAAGCTTTAGCTGGGATTTTTCATGTTCACTCACAGAGAGGTCTCCATATTCAGTTGGTCTCTGTTACAGCATCTCACCCCCTCAAGCTGCCCCCATCACACCTGCTCAGGTAACTGCACATCACCTCTGACACCTTCAGTGCTGTTCCTGGCTGTTGTGCCCACCCCCCTGGCAGCTGAGCACAGACACCTACAGCACTGAATCTCTGCTGGCCTCTGCATCTGTGGGGCCCAATCCTAGGATCATTATGCTTGGAAAGGGCCTCTGGGATCAGCCAGCCCACCCTTCAGCCCAACATCTCTCTCTCCACCAGCCACAGCCTCCAGTGCCACAGCTGCTGCTGTTTCAACCCCTGCAGGGATGGGGACTCCACCCCCTCCCTGGGCTGTTCCAGGGCCTCACCACTCTCTCCAGAAAGAATTTCTTCCCAATCCCCAATCCAACCCTGCCCTGAATGCAGCAGTGTGCAGGTACCTGCCCCTCACACCAGTGGCACAGGCAGGGTGTAGCTGAGCCTCTGAGCAGCTGAGCAGAGTGAGAGCTGCTGGAGCCAAGGTAAAGGCTGTTGCAGGGTCTGCAGGGTGGTTTCAGGCCTCTTGATGTCCTGTGTGCTGGTGCATGATGCTGTGGACAGGCATGGACTGCTGAAGTGACTCCTGCTGGAGCACAGTGCTCTGTGTGGAGGAGGATTCTGCCTGGAGCTCTGAGGACAGGCAGGGGAAGAGGACACCCACACAGTGTGTTCTGTGGCCACAGAGCTCCAGAGTGACTATATCTGCAGCACAAGAGCTAGGGGAGGTGGAGGAATAAAGAACTTCCGTGTTGGGCTTTTTTTTTTTTTCACTGGAAATTTTCAGCTGGAAGGGACTGGCAGAGTGAGCATGGGTTTGGAAATCAAGATTCCAGACCTGCATCAAAAACACAACATCTCTGTGGGCAGACCACAGCTCCCTGTGTCAAAAAGGGACAGTGGATGCTGGATGCAATCACCAAGTTCATTAGCTGGTTCTTTGCTGGTCCCCAGAGCCTCTTGCCCCATCAACTCTCTCTCTGCCCCCAGACCCTGCCCCCAGCCCCAATCACCCAGCCCTCTCCTTTCCCAGTTAACTGACCCGCAGAGCCAGCTTTTCCTTGTCCCACCCTTAGTAATCTTGCCCCATCCCATCCCATCCCATCCCATCCCATCCCATCCCATCCCATCCCATCCCATCCCATCCCATCCCATCTGTGTCCAGTGCAGGTGCTTTCCTTTTACACTAGATCTGCTCTGATACAAACTTCCCTGTGAGATGCCCAGTTGCTGACTGGCAGGATCCATTCCTCCAGCACAGCTCTGGCTGGCTGCCCTCCAGGCTGTCTGCAGGACAAATATTTGAGGGAGAAGCCAAGGGAAGGAAGGCCTGGCACAGGATCTAGGCTTTCCCCCCCCCCCTTTCCCTGTTAACTGCAGAGAGCAGCAGGAATAAGTCTGGTGTTTGGGATCCCCACAGACATTGTTAATGGGAACAGAACTGGGAGCATCTGTTTGAAAGTTTGGGAGGACTCTCAGAGAAATGAAGAGCAAGTCAGTGACTTGCATGGTGTATTTATTTTCTAAAATGGAAATTAAGGTTCTAATTGAGCATTTTATGTAATTAAAATCTTTTACAGGGAAAAAAAAAATGAAGGCTCTGCTACAGAGGTAATGGGAAGTACCAAAATACTTTGGCCATGCTAAAGATAGTGCAGACAATTAAATGTTCTCCATGCTTCAGTTCTCCAACCAGCTCAGGTAATTAATGTTTGATTGTGCCAGATGCTGGATTCCTCCCAGACCCTGCTGTGCACAATGTGATTCTCATTTTGTGAGGTCTGAGCTGAGAGCCTCACTGCTGTTAGAAGCTCCTGAGCTTCCCATTCAGTGGGTTGTATCCCCCTGAGAGGCTGAGGATCCCACTGTGCTGGGTGCTGTGCAGATGAAGAGAGCACTCCTCAGCACAGCACTGCAGCCTGTGGGGTGGCTGGGGAGTAGGTGTGAGGGAAGAGATGTACAGAGCCCAGACACTTCTTCTAGTAGAGGTAATTGTGCCTGCTGTGAAAGAAGAAACTCTTCTGGGGAGCAGAAAAAGATGTCTTTGCAGTGGGAAGCTTTTCCTGCTGCTGGCCAATGAGAAGACACTGTGAGATGAGAGGAGAACCACAGGAGGACTTTCCAGATGTTGTTTCCACTTTGTCAGGCAAGTTAGGTCTGCTTTAGACTCAGACATCAGCGTGTCCACTTTGTCTTACCTGCAGATTTGCATTTCAAGCATGATCCCAGAAGAACTCTTCATTGGCTTCATGTCTCTGGGGGGGTTCTCTGGAGGAGGATTCACACCTGTGAGAGAAACAAAAACCTTACTGTTCATGGAAGCATTTCATTCAGGCATGTAAAAAATGCTTTGCTTTCTTCCCCCTATCACATCAGCTACTGTCAGCCAAGCAAAAAAACTGGGAAAATCTCTTTTGAGAAGCAATGTTCAGTGCCCTCACCTTTAGGATACACAGTTTCAGGGATTTTTGTTCCTTGAGTGCTTAACTATCCCTGTGGAATTTCCCTTTCTTCACAGGCTGCCTTTCTTTGTTCCACTTACACCCATTGACCATTGCAGAGGCAGAGGGACAAACAAGGCAGCCTGAGCTCAGCCACAATCTCCAGTGACTCCAGTAAGCAACTCAACTAAGTGGAGACTAGAGGATTTAAATCAGCCAGTCTCACCCAGATTAAGGGAAAACATGGGTGGATAAAACAGATGGATATGGAATCAGCAGGCCCATGAACATTGGGCACTCATGGCCTTTAGGCACCACGTGTGATGTGTGCCTAAGATAAATTCAACAGGACATGGTCCAGAGGTAGTAAGGTGCTGTCAGTGGGATGCAGTAGGATGCAGTAGGATGCTGTCAGTGGGATGCAGTTGGGTGCTGTCAGTGGGATGCAGTAGGATGCTGTCAGTGGGATACAGGCTGAGCCAGGTGATGGAGCAGGACACCCTGAACAAGCTGCCCTTTGGCAACAATCCTTCCCTCTAGCACTACACAGGCTTTGTGCTGCTGCTGGCAGTACCAGTGCACAACTGGGGTGCTGCAGGGCAAGGCAGGAGCTGTGAAGGTGACACCCCCTGAATCAATCCCAGTTGGTCAGTGCCATCTAGAATCACAGAATCCTTCAGCTTGGAAAAGCCCCTTGGGATCACCCAGCCCAACCATCACCCTACTCTACACAGCTCACCCCTAACCCATGGCCCTCAAACCCACATCCAAACCACCCTGAAACACCCCCCGGGCTGGGCACTCCACCCCTCCCTGGGCAGCCTGTGCCAGTGCCATTTGTTGAAGGTAATCCTGTTGATAAATGCAATGACTGTCTCTGACTCTGTGCCCTCCTCATCCAGAGCTGGTTCAAAGGAGGAATCCCAATGTGAGGCTAACACATCATCTTCCTTTGGAGCCCACAGAGCCAACCATCTCCTTGGACAGCACATCCATGCTCCTGCTGGCACCAGGGTGCTGCAGCTTTGGTGACTGCCAGTTTCCACTCCTGTTGCACAGGGGATCTGTGGAGAATTCCCCACACAGGCAGCCTGGGGATGAGCCCATCCCACAAATCTTCTGCCCCACCCTCACTCCTTGGCCACTGAGTGAGCAATACAACTGCTCCCTTTAAAACAAACCCCAGCCAAGAGGAGTGGTCCTCCCTGGATCATCCTCTAAGGGTTCTGCAGAATGAGAAAGATTCCAGTGAAAATCCTGCTCAGCTGCAAAAAGCAGTTCTTATCTGCACTCCAGCAATTCCCAGCAACATTTATGGCTTCTTTTATGTAGCAAATCCACTGTGAAAATGATTATATACACAAACATGGAAAATCTTCAGGTCCCAGAACACATCATCATATTTGCCCCTTACAAAGCCCTTTTATCTTCAAAGAACCCTGCAAGGGCCAGCTAATGAATCCTCAAGTTATTCCTTTGAGGTTAAGTGATGAGCTCAAGGTCAAAGCCTGAACAGCCTCAGAGCCAGGACTAGACATGAGCAGATTTCTGCCTCTGTGGCCCCTCCCCAGTCACTGCCACACTGTGACACCCAGGCACAGAAGCATCACCAAGGCTTTAAGAGGGGGAAGTTGGATATTCCAGTAACATTTTTTTCCCTTCCCTCCAAATTCCAGCTCCCCTCTGTGCTTTAGAAACAGCATCCCCTGTGCCTTGCAGTTTGGCAGGAGCTGTTCCCTGCTGGCTTTGCACCCTGAGCTGGTTTGTTTCTCACCAGCTTCTTTGCCTTCAGCCAGGCCATCCCCAGGCCTCCTTCCAAATGCCAACCAGGTCACCTTCCCAGTCAGGTGCCAGCCCTGCTCCAACTCCCCCCTGCCCTGTTTTCCCCAGCTCTGAGTGTTCTCTTGCCCCCTGCAGTAGATGTAGAGGAGAAAGTGTTCCCAGAGAGAATGACACCCCTGAGCAGGTTTGGCTGGGTCATGCAGGGAATCAGAGCAGGTGCTTATCAGCACAAACTTAACAGGAGACTTTCTTATCAGTAAAACTCCTCAAGGTGGGTTTACTGGGGTTTTTTTCAGCTTTAAAGCAAGGAGGGTGTAAATCAGTGTAAACCTTAGGGAGGTTTAACTCCTTCAACACCTTGGCCTCACTGCAGAAGAGCTGCAGTTGCAGAGGGGTGGGCTGGAGGAGATTCAGCACAATGTGAATTTCAGCAAAGCCCTTGGGAAGCCCAGCACAGGAAAGATATGGACCTGATGGAGCTGGGCCAGAGGAGGCCACAAAGATGCTCAGGGGGCTGTTTCCAAGGGCCTCTAGTGAAAGGATGGAGAAGGTGCCTCAGAAAGTTTGTCTAAGGGATTTTTTTTTCCTTTTTTTTTTCCCTATGCTGTCCAGATGAGGAACAGAGAAAAAAACCAAGCATGACTTTCAACAAATATCCATTTTTCCCCATTAGTATCACAAGACATGGTAAGTCAGAGCAGTGCTGCTTTAGACATCCAGCATCCCCTTCCCTGGCACAGGAAGGCCAGGGAAAGGTTTGGAGTCCTGAGCTGTTCTAATTAAATGTTCAGGTCTTGAGGACAGAAATAAATTAAAAGGGGAGGAAGGACTTAATCAGGGAGTGGTTTGGGATCCAGAACACTGTGGGTTTTGTTGGGGAATGACTCTCCAGAACATAATCTTGGTTATCTTGACAATTTATCAGTGTATCAGGGACAGGAAAAATCAGGTATTGCCACTGTCAGCTATGGAAATGAGAGCCTGGTGACTGAGCCTGCATCTCAACACTCTGCCAGGCTGCCCTTCAGCAGACAGAGAGCTCAGGACATCCAGAAACAACACTAACTTTGGAAACTGGTTTTGTAAGATGCTTTTCTAGCAGCACAGGAACCGTTGAAAAATGTCAGTTATATCCATAGACCTGTGCCTGTTGCTGTTTCTGGGGGAATACCTGCATCGGAGAGCAATTCCCCCTCTTTGCA
>JAOEGS010015687.1:0-17490 GCA_025447755.1 Corythornis vintsioides | reverse complement strand
TTGTTTCAATTTTGTTTGTTTCAATTTTGTTTGTTTCAATTTTGTTTGTTTCAATTTTGTTTGTTTCAATTTTGTTTGTTTCAATTTTGTTTTAATTTTGTCAAAGAACCCAGGCAATAACTGTACATTTTGGGTTTGGGTTTTTTGATGGTTTTTTTTGTTTGGTTGGTTTGTTGTTTGTTTTAATTTTGTTTGTTTGCTGTTGTTTGGTTGGTTTGGGGTTTTTTTGCGTTGCCTTGATACGAGGGTTAACATATTCACCAAAGAGCAGTTTATTCTCCTTCTGCTGGGAACAAAAATACAGGAGGCAGCCTAAAAGCCCAAGAGAACCCGCACGTTTTGGTGAGGCTGTGGCGTGGTTGCACCACAAGGAGGAGCAGTTTGCTTAGTAGCACCGTATCCCTGCTAGGGGAGCTGGTTTGCCGAGAGGCATGGATTCTTTTGCGTAGGGCTGCACCCTATATTGAGGTGTATCACTCTTGGTGCCTCACTTGTGCTTACCAGTCCCCCTGGGAGCTGGCTCTTGGACAGTAGCCGGGTGGGAGCACAGTGCAGACAGCTTGAAGATGTTTATTACTCATCCCTAAGTTCTTAAGTACAGTCATGTTTTCTTACTTGGACATAAAATGCTGTACCCCAGCTCCGGCTACTTCACTAACCTGCTGCCCCCCACCCCTCGGCCCCGGACTGAGCGCGCCCAGGGAGCTACCGGCTGACGCGGGGGGCAGGCCCGGCCACACCCGGCTCTGGCGGGGGGTTGGCCGCTGTTGGCTCCCAGTCGCCGCCTGGCGGCGAACAGCGGAACCGTCGGTGCGAAGCCGGGCGGGACTCGCGGCGTTCTGCCGAGGGAGGCTAAGGAACCATCCGCAGTTACAGGCACGGGAGATTTGCGGGTGGGTTAGGAGATAAGGAAGCGTGTCCTATCTAAAGTGGTTTAGGGGAGGAAATCCCAAGCGCTTGGATAGGGTCTGGCTGAGCGGTGAGGGAAGGGTGCCACTCCTTATGGCACAGGAGCTGGTCCTGCCTCAACTATCTAAAATCTGTGTCGGAGACATGGGATATGACACGTGGTCTTCATTCCTGTACAAACCCACTATAGCCTAAGTTGGCAAATAACCAGAGCAGTCAATCATTAGCGCTTCATTATTCACTCCAGAGGCGGGTTCTCCTGCTGAAGACAGAAGACGTTGCATCTTCACAGTTAAATTGCCATTGGCATCAACATTCACCTTCTAAATGTTAAAACAGACATTTTTGTATCCTGTCCTAGTGCATAATAATAGACTCCAGACTTCACATCTGAGTTCGCTAATCCAGACTGTGATCTTACATTATCTTCACAAATCAGAGCATACTGTGGAGAGAGACTGAAAGAAACCAGGAGAGGTTGACTTCTGCATTGGAAAATTATTATGGAATATTGAAAGACTGAGGCTCCATACAGCATAGATTAGGAAGCCTATCTTACAAAGCCATCTGAGATAGAACTGGTGCTCACATTTTAAACAAGAGTAACTAAATTATAATCCAGAATAATTTAAGATATCTTAAATGCATTCTAATGCCAGGAAAAATTATATATATCAATATATTTTTGATTCATGCAATTATGTTGCTGTAGACTTATTACTGTCACATACCTCTCTGTGTTTTGCTCGTTGTTTCTGCCTGCATTTCATCTTAATCAGATTCTGTTTAAGCAGTGGTGTTTAGGAATATGATGTCAGGAGAGGCATAGACAGAACGTGTTTGGAAGGAATGTTGTAGAGTAATAGAGAGGCTGTGCTTTTGTTAATTATCTCACGTGGCAGAAATATGTTGATGGTAGAAATGATGAAGGTAGTTTTCCTCACAGTAGTATCTTCAGTACTAAGTAAATACATCGTACTTCGACAGAGAGGTTGTGTTTCTGTTACAAGAGGTCTATGAGGTTAGGAAGACTTATTTCTTTGAAGATGTAACAATGAAGTTCAGACAAGGTACCCTTCAAAGAATATTAAATATCGAGTACTTGCTCAAAGAAGC
Organism: Corythornis vintsioides; assembly: GCA_025447755.1. Taxonomy (NCBI): domain Eukaryota; kingdom Metazoa; phylum Chordata; class Aves; order Coraciiformes; family Alcedinidae; genus Corythornis; species Corythornis vintsioides. The sequence continues at coordinate 15,465 of JAOEGS010015687.1, read as the reverse complement.
TGGTTCCTTGATTGCATTTTAAACTATGTACTGTAGCACACACAATGTACTGTATGGAGTATATATTTATTTAAGTGGTTCATACAGAATGTGATCAACTAGTTGGTAAGTCATTAGATGCTTGGGCACAGAGAGCAGGAGTGAATGGATCGTATATTACCTAGATAATGGTAACAAGTGGAGTATAACAGATGTTTGTCTTAAGACCTATCATTTTAACATCTTTGTCAGTAACCTGGAAGAAGTGACAGAGTGCACTCTTGTCAGGGGTACAGGTAACAACAAAATTGAGATCACCATTTGATATTCTTGAGGGCAGGACTGCCATTCAGAGAGACCTATGCAGGCTGAAGGAATGAGTTGACAGAAACCTCACTATATTCAATAAGGACAACTTCATAGTCCTGTATCTGGGTGGGAATGACCTCTGCAATGATACAGGCTGGGGACTGACTGGTTGGCAAGCAGTGCTGCTGAAAAGCACTTAAGGATCTTTGGTGGGACAGAAAGCATCACAGGAGCCAGCACTGGGCCCTGGCATCAAGGCAGGTCAACAGTGACCTGGGCTGCATGAACAGGAGCATAGGTAATAGATTGAGGAAAGTAACTGTTCCCCACTACTCACCACTTATTGAACAACATATCTAGATAGTGCCAGTGTTGGTCTCCCAGCTCACCTCCAAATACAGGACAGAAACCAGTAAACTGGAGCAAGTACAGTGAAGGGCAATGAAGATGATCAGGATCTGGTGCACTTGCCCTGTGAAGACAGACTGAGGGAGTGGGACTTGTTCAGTCAGAGAACCTAACAGCAGCCCTCCCAGTGCTTCCCAGGAGGTTGCCAGAAAAGACAGAGATAGTCTCCTGATAGTGTTGTGTAGTGAAAGCATCACAGAAAATGGGCACAAGTTGAAAAGTTTTCCCCATGAGGATAAACAAGCAAGGGAACAGGAACCTGGTGAGACTGTACAGGCTTCTTATTGGAGCCTTTCATGACCCGTCTCTAAAGAAATAGGTAAAAATGGCAAAATAAGCCCCAAATAAAATCATCCTAAATATCACAATCAGGGAGGAGTGGCAGAGTTGAAAACCTGGAAACCTGGAGACGTCGTTTCTCCATGTGGTAAGTCATGATGGTGTTGACATTGCAGGAGTGTACTAGGTTGAGTTACTATGAAAAAATAAGATAATAAATTCGTAGAGAAACTAACTGAATGCTTTTGTTACCTCCCTGTCATGCAGAACTTTGGTGAAATGCACAGCCTGTTAGTAAATATGAGTCATTGTCTGAAATTACATGTGTCAAATGCGTGTGTGCTGGAAATGTTTGAACTATGTAAGGAAATGTCACAAGAACCAGCTGTTCTGTACATCCCTTTTGTCTTCCTTTATTTCACTTTGTCTGTGATCCCATTCCTTTGGAGATCTGAAACTCAGTTTGGGACCAGGATACTCGAATGCACTTACGTTGCCTGTCACTTTTATGCAGTCAAATGAGGCATGTCTTGCTTTTTGACTAATAGATTAGCATGCAACCCTGTAATTTTGATAACATGAGTGTTTGCTCATCAGAGTAAGAGAGGGAAAGAAGAGTTGCAGGCTTTTTGAAAGTAAAGATTTTCTTTTTTCTTCTTTTTCTTTTTTAAGCAACACATCTGAAAGAACGTTTTTTGGCACGTCTCTTGTCCTGAAGGCCTTTAGAGGAGACACTATGACATTTACAAGAAAAAGACTCTAATAACTGAGTCATGAACACGAGAACGATTATTATAATCAACATTTATATAGCATATTTTGTGACTAAGGCAATTCTAAATAAATGACAGCACTGATTGAAAGGTACAGTACCAACAAGCAACGATGTGAAAAAAGACAGACCAAGTATATTGCAACTAAATCCTTACTCTTAGAAAGCTCAGTATGGCATTCTTGTGCTTTTTAGAGTGAAGATAGGATTTTGTTTTTTAAGATTATGCTTACACACTGTTCCTGCTTTAAATTAGAACAGTAAGGAGTTGAGTCACCTTGGCTTTTGCTTGTCAAAATAATCAGGAATGATAGGTGAATTGAAACTTAGCCCAAATCTCAGCAAAAGCATATTCCTATTTGGAAACAAATGTAAAATCCCATCTCCTGCTCTCTCCTCTCCCTCCCCCTACCTTTTTCTTTTCCTTCCCATACTCTTGTTTTCACTGTACTTGCTGGTCTGGGAACTATTAAAATAGAACCAGGAAAGCTCTGTTCTGCTCCCAGACTAGCTGTGATACCATCTTGCTGGAATCTTTGTTTTTGAGCTGTACCCCAGAGAGACTCAGCTGAAGTTGAGGTAAGCAAGTAAACTTTTGAGTACTTGACTTTGTTACTTAAACATTAATTTAGTGTTGAAGAGCAGGAGTCATTCTGGCATCAGAGGTTTTTGACTTTTCCTTGAACAAATTTGATCTATTTCACACTTTTCATAACTGCATTTATTTTGTTTTTCTTGCATTTTATGCTAAAGGTATAATACAGAACTGTAATTAACTGAATCTTCTTTGTTTAATCTTTTCCTCCTGAAGGGTCAAAGTATGGATAATATCATTCCAGGTTTGTGTGGATGACAGAAACCTGAAGAACTTCTGGATTAGATAGTTTCTGCTGTGAAGTGTGACATACAGGCTTTGTTTCTGTGAAGTGAAACCAGATGCTGTCTCTAAATGGAGATTATGGAGCAGTCCTCCAAGAAGAGAAATCTGATACCTGAACAGCATTTCAGAAGCATCCACTATTGCAGGATAGTGCTTGAAGTCCCAGAAACTCCCTTCTCTTCCCATATTTGTTTTTCACTGTAGTAGTCAGCATCCAGTAAACAGCAGAAGAATTTAGGAAAAAGGAAAGCCAAAGTTGTTGTGGTGACTTGTTTTTTGGTTTGATTTTTTCATTTTTCATGTAGCAGAGGTTTCCTAGGAAATAGCATTCCTGTAACAAAATAAGTGGACAAAATCATGGATCACATAGATGATGCAGATGTGGAGACCATATTGGAAAAAATGCAAGAGAATATTTTATTACTGATTGACTCTTGGCATATATTTCATCTGCTTATCAAACAGTGGTTGCCCCTGATGTGGCACAAGCTTGATAAGACAGAAGGAAATGCATCATGATGTGTTTTGTTGTTTGTTTTTTTTTTAACTCTGAGCTGAACAGAGTTGTTTTCTGCAGGAATAATAAGAGGGAGAGGGACCTGTATGTCTGCCAGGGTTTGAAGGGGAAGGTTAAAATTCTCTGTGGTGCACCAAACAAAGTGTTTGGATAATGCAGAGGAAGAAGAGGAAAGGTGTAACTGGCAACAAAACAACAACTGGTTGTGAAAGTGGGAATGGGAATATAATTATCTCTCAGAAAGGAAAGAAACAACCATTTTGTTAAGTAGCCAAGTTACCAATATATCTCACTGAGATTTTTATGAATAGCAGTTGGCCTTTGTATGTTTAGTTGAAAAGTATTGTGTGCTTTTTTAAAAGGAGAGTGAATTTGACATGAGACAAACCAGTAGAAGCCATTTTACAGTAATACCAAGACAGTGTGTATAACCAAGAAGTAATTTTTCCCCATTACTTCTGACTGGTCCATCAAATGACTGATCTCCTATTTTTAATTTTGAAAAGGAAAAAATATAATATGCTTTCTTGAGCATTTTTGCAAATCATATTTCAACGTTAAAAAAAACCAGAAGGATGTCACAAAGAAACTGCATATCCGGCTTTCTGTCATTTGAAAACCTTTTGCCATCAGGTGTGTTCAGTTTTTTGGAAGACACCTGTCCAACTGTGTGGCCTTTTAAACATGTTTGTATCTGATCCACATGGTACCTGTGGCATTTTTCTGTTCATAGTGTTCATATTCAGGATCTGAATCCTCCCAGTGATACTTGAGGTGATAGTATTTGGGGCTTTTTTTGAGGTCTGTCTATAATACTGACTTCCAAATTCCTACTTCCTTGTTTGAGTTACTGAATCAGAAAAAGGTTTATGTCAGAATAAAGAGGATATGATCATGCTGGAAAGCATTTCTGTTGGCAAATTGGTTTTGTTATAGCTACGTGCTCTCCATACTGATTAAAAGAGCTTGACATTCCTTGGTTTTCTCTCTAGGACCATTACTGTTATATTTTGTTTTGAAGTTCTTCCTGAGTGGAGTCTTTTAAATACAGCACTAAATTGTTGGTTTGGTTTTGGTGTTTGTTTGTTTGTTTTTGTTTTTAATGCTCCTCTATGCTTTAGTATATTACCCTTTTATTTTAAATGAACTTGTTTCTACTCAGTCCTGACAATGCTCTGCTGTTTCTCTGCTTATAGAAGACTATAAGTAAGTAGAATGATGCCAAGTCCTGGAAAGTGGGGAGTGGGAACACACTGAGCATACTGAAGAGCTTTATGTATTGCAAACAATGAATATGCTTGTTTTTCATTGGTGATGCTGGTGTTCTTTGTCTTTAAAGATACAAGTTTGGGTCAGTTTGTTGTTGTTTTTTTTTGTTTGGGTTTTTTCTTGTTTGGTTTTATGGGGTGTTTTAGGGAGAGAGAGATATCACTATTTAGCAGCATAAGTCTGATCTCTTTTAGGATATTTTCCAGATACTGAGACTAAATTCTTCCTTATACAGTTGTAACCTTCTTCTTCTGTTTCACCCTTTCCTTTCCACCTTCTCAGTTGTGAGTAGGACCAAATTCTGTGCTTAGCTGGCTGATGTAAACATTGAGTGAAACAGCTTTTAATAGTATACTGGAATTTCTTTTTCATTTACAGTTATGTAACTGATGAGAGAATCTAGCCTCTGGAAGGAGATGCATTGCCTTTTTGCTTTCAGTGTGCACTATGCCTATTGACTCGCCAGACAAGTATCAAAGGGGAAAATCTAATTTATTTTTTTTTTAATTGTCAAAATCAGATACAAGTGAAAAAATGGTTTGGTTTTTTTTTTCAAACAGTTATTTTGCTGAATAAATATTGATTATACCTGTTTATAATGTCATGTCAAATTAAGCTAATATTTATTTTGATGATGAGAGCCACATCTAGACTGAATTAATCTTGACAAAGTCTTGAGATTGCAAAAATATCGGTTCAATATAGAAAACTGTTTTCTGAGTGCTGTGTATGTCATTTTTTGCATTTTAAGCCCAGCTTTCTTGGATCAAACAGTGAAAATGTCTCTCAGATCACTTTTCAGCTAAGAGAAGTTTTGATATTCCTGTTTGTATTTGCATGAAATTTAAGTGATTAAACAGTAATCTCTTATCCTGAGTGCTGGAAAGACCCTGTAACAAACCCCCAGAAAGTTACTGTAGAGGGAGCTTGATAATAATTTTTTTTCTTTTCTTTTCAATACTAATACTGCTTTTCCAGTGGGAATGAATGATGTCATCCTGTCTCCTCCCACTGTGTAAACTAAGCTTGTGTCAAAGTGTTGCTGCCTCTTGTCACAGAGAGAACAGTTCACTTAAATGCAGCTGCAGCACTTTTGTGTGATACCTGTCAGAATCATTCCCTGTGCGAGGCTGGGTTTCTGACCATGATGTCAAGATGGGTCTTTCTCCTTTTCTGTGGATATATTGCACTAAACCTGGGAAATGCTCAGAAATTGCCAAGAGGCAAGTAGCTATGACAACTTTCTGGGTTTTTGTTTGTTTTTCTGTTGTGGGGCTTTTTGTTTTTCAGTGCTTGTGTTTTGCCATGGAAATTTGCTTTCGACGTGTTAGGAATGACTAAAGATAATGGAAAAGATGAAAGAAGATCAGTCAACAGGGTGAGGTCCAGGTACAAAAGAGTAACTTTAAAGCTCTTGAATAAGCAAGCTCAAATGTTTTAATGGTATCTTGTGAATCTATTGAGAAGTACCATGAAGCAAAGTAATTGTATTTAATGATTGAGAGAACATTGTTCAGGTTTGTGATTTAAGATCTTAAAGAAAATGTGACTTAGGAGCACCCTGTGTTTTTGTTGTAAGATTTCAGTTCTGCCTTGAAATAACTTTTATGTTTTCCCTTTATATCCATCCTTAACAATTCAATAGTAACTGACTTTTGAAGGTCAGGTTGTATGCATTTTGAGCAGTAAGAAATAGGATTTATTAGAATTCCAAAAGAAGGCAAAAAGCAGTCTGAAAGTACAGTAGCTTTATAAAGCTGGCAGAGATCTCTTCTCTTTCTTGCTAATATGACCCATGTAACTTTGTCATTTTGCTAGTAGTTTATTATTGTAGGAAGAACAGTCGTAGCATAAAATGAAAAGAATATTTCTAAATCTAGATTATAAAACACTCTTTAGTACCTTGGCATTCAAATAGCACTTTCACAACCGTTTCTGTACTTCATGTACTGCTCTCACTTTGTCCAAGTGCTTGCCTGAGTTCTGTGTGCTTTTAATGCATTTTACATCTGCAGTCTCCTGCAACTGGTAACATTTTGAAAGGAAGTTGTGGAGAATGTTTATTAAGAAATCAGCACTTTGAGAACTTGGTAGGAGATTTTGTTTCACAGACAGGGAATCTAGAAATATTTTGGGAAGAAGAGCTGATTTTTCACCACCCTCCCCAGGAGAAATATTTATTTATTTATTCTTCTCTCCTGCTGATGTTCTTTTGGAAGTGGCTTCTGTTAAGCTCATCTTCTGGACCAAACATGGAGTTTTCAGATAATAAAGGGGCACTGTTAGTCTGTGAGTATCAGATAGATATGCCATTGTTGTTCAAGTCAAGCAGACTGCCAGACCTTAGTTGAATCAAAAAAAGCACTCTGTAAGCAGCTGTTATAGCACTTTTCATAGGCAATATTTATGTTGAACAGAGAGGAACCCTGTATGTATTACCTACTTTGAATAAAGGAACTTATCTTTTAAAATGTTTCATTGGACTTCCTGCTCACTACCATAGAATAGTGGCTGTAAATTTATGTTAACTGTGAAATTCAGACAAAGCTACTGATCCACTGCAGTCAGTGGGAGATTAACTCTGCGATGCTTTTTTTTCCCTGTCCTAAAATAACATCGCAGAAGTGAAGTTCTGTTTGCCAAATGCATAAAGCTGCAGATGGAAACTTCATTTATTTTCAGTGAAATAGCTTTTTAAAGATTCTCCCATTGCAGTGATGAAGCATCAGTCTAATTCTTTTATTTGCAGCTGAGTCTCAGTTTATTATTTACATTGGACTGCATTGAAAAAGCAAGTGTATTAGCAGTTAGCTGTTATCTGGAAATGTTCAAAGAACTGTCTTTTCCTACAATACTCTCTTCTTGGATAGGCAGTACAGAATTTTTTCAGTAAGAAAATAATGTATTTGGATCTTAAAGTATTTTTAAAATGAGGATGTGTAATGGTAGTATTCTGTTAAGATGGCTACTCTGCCCTAAGCAAGCTTAAATTTCAGATAATTCCTGTATTTTTTCAAGTCACTATGTAACTAGTACTGTAGAGTCACTCATCTCATAGAACCAATTTCATAACTCAAGGAAGAACAATCTAGCCAAATTTGCTTTCTGATGGTGCAGGTACTCCCATGAGCAGGTTATCAGTGTAAATCTTGCCATTTTCGCTAGCACTTGGGAATTCTATGGCTCAAGTCTTCTCTCCAGGAAGTGAAACACACTGATCACAGGTCTCATGGACTAGGATTTGCTTTCAGTGATACAAGGTGGAAAGAACATCATGCCTCCTGCAGCTGCGAAGGAACAGAGCCAGCACACCCTTTGGATGTCAGTGACTTCCAGAGCTATTTGAGAAATTGTGTGCAAAATATGGTGTTCAGGAGGGTGGAACACACATGACTTTTACCATGTAATTTTATACTTTCATCTTTACAAGTGTGCATTTGATTAGAACGACAAAGAAACACTTTATTGCTGTTCTCAAAATAATGTTCTTTATTACCTTTTTTTTTTTTTTCTTTAATTATTTTGACTTTGAAAATTAGGGCACTGTTGGAGAAATAATTTGGAAACACTACCTCCGTGACTTAAGGAATCAAAATCAGGGAAATGCCTGTTAAAATTTCCAGTGGAAGTTTTGTGCCACTTCTATGTATCCTCCATTATAATAATTTTGCCTGTATAGAAAATAGGCCTCTATTTATATCTGATCCAGGTGTAGTGCCCTCAGTGCATGTGAACACCCTTTTTCTTCCAGTTCTTTGACACGCTTACTGAGGAAATTACAAATGATGAGACAGTTATAATCTGTGTCATGATTCAGAACCTTTCTAAAGTAATATTATACAGACATAAGTAAAGGCAATGAAATTGGAAAGGGGAGGTTGGTGGTCATTGTGTTTTACTGGGGAGGCAATGACCCTTTTGGCAATTATGTTTGTGCTTTATGAATTTCTGTTCAAATAATGTTGTTCAAATAATAAGCTGTTAAAAAATTTTGTAGTCAGTGAAAAGTGTTGAGGGGTCACAGAATGGCAGCACATGAGATGATGGTACAATTAGGAATCATCTTTTATCAGAACCACTGACAAAAGACGACTGAACTACTGCCCATTCAACTATGTCCAGTTTCTAAAGCTTCCTTTTCATTAGAAAGAATAGAGACTTGGACATTTCCCACTTACATCTCTTCCTTTATGTCACTATGCCATTGCCATCCAGTGTATAATTCTTCAGTTTAGCACTATTGTACTTGAAATATTTTAATGATGGGCGTATACACTTGCATAGGTGTCAGAGTTAGAAGTTGTCAGACTTTTTCTAGTTTTTATGGTTCTGTGTAATTAAAATATTCCATCCTTGAGAATGCAGCATTGTCTCTCTGGGCAGGAATTGAATACAGACAAAAAGTCTTGTCTTTAGTAAAGGAGTTGGTAAGCAAAGCATCCTGAATCTGAGAGGGAGATGAAAAACACAAAGCCACAGAACCAAGAATAAACAAGTTACAGGACATAATCCACAAGATTGTACTGCTTTGTAAACTCTATTTCATTGACATCTTTCCAGCTGGATCTGATACAAATGTTGTTGAAGGCAACAGTTGTGGAACAAGTTTTTAGCATTTGATAAAACAGCATTTCACAGTTTTGATTTTGCCAGTTTACTTTCCAGTTAGAAAACAGATGTGCATATAAATACACCTTTTTGCTATAATCTCTGTTTCTTGTAGCTTTTGTCTATCTTCATGTTTTGCTTTTCTTTGGTAGAGATGAAAGGAATTTGGCGTTGATGCCTTCTTATAAAATTACAATTTCATGAAGTCTTTAAAATGAAGAGATGCAATGTTTTCCTGTTTTGTTTTATTTATTTTTTTTTCCACCCATGATTCTGACCTCTGTGGTTTTCCTACTATTTGAATTAGTCATCAGGTAGATTGGAACTCAGGCCCATCCATGTTCTTCTTTCCAGGATTTCAGCCTGTCCTGTTCTGCTTTCCAGGAAGGGCTTGGGAAACCTTAATTCACCTTTCTCCTTGTTGCTGCCTTCTTAGGGAAAAAGAGTGCAGACTTGACATTCCTTATGGAACCACACGGAAGAGCCTGATTTACAGCCTTGTGTAGGGAAAACCAGATCCAAAACTTTGTTGTTTCTACAATTGTCAACTGTGTGGATAAATGGGAGAAATAATAGTTTTAGTCTGGGTTTTGTTTGCTTTATGTTGTTTGGGTTTTGTTTTTTTGGGGTTTTTTTTGTTAAGTATACAGCAATGCTAGAAAATATTGTAAATAACCTCTAGAGCTAATATTTTTATTAGTGGTAATTATAGCTGACAGCCCTTTTGAGACTGAAAGCTGTATTTGCAATAGATATCCAAACTTATCATTGACCTTTATGAAAGGAATAGGCTAATTTTATTCATAGCTAAATGTGCTGACTATGATATGTTATGTAATACTTCTTCCTAACTAGAGGTTAAAGTTGGCATATGTTTTCACTTAGTGGCATCAAGCAGTTAAAACAATGTTGAGTTATTTCAGTATGTCACAGTCTTTACAGTGACATAGTCAAACATGAAACTGTTGTGCCACCCTGCCCACTCCATTAGCACTCCCTTGGTAATTGCAAGGTAGCACAGCAGAAATGGTAAGACAGGGCAAAGTCTCCTGAAAGTTGGAGTTTTTTGAACTTAAAATGAAGTTGACATTTCAAAATATCACAAAAGGAGTGAAATGACATGTGGTTTATATGTTACTTTCTCCATGATTTACAAAACATCTTTCTGGGAATTATATTTCAAAATACAATACATTAACTTTTGAAAAGCATATCTAATGAAGGAGAGGCAGTTTGGGCTAAACTTCTTTTATCTTAGTATCTGGAAAGACAACTGCAAAATTAATATGATTTGTGTGAATAAAGTACTCTGAGAAATTTCAAAGGGATACTTTATCTAATATAATTGAGTGCTTAGGGTTTTCAGTCAGGAGATATGTCATGGCAAATTTGGCTCATTCTTTGCTGAAAATGAAAACAACCCATAAGAATGTTGCCGTTATAGCAGCTCATTTAATCAAAGTTATCTTATCATGAAGACAGTTGTGTCCTCAGATTGCACAAAAACATATCAAACCCTGGTATGGAGTGTCAGGCTCCCAAGTTGAAAGATAATCTGCAATACCAGAATTCCATTTTTGTACTGGCACAGGCCAGTGTGTGACAGTGTGATGACACATATGGGTGGATTCTGCCAGGATTAAACTCCATAGCATACAGATGCCTCTCAAATGATGTTGCTGCTGAGTAATCTGTCGAACCTTCCACATCTTCATTTTGGTTTTCATACTCTCAAATATATCTTTCTGAATATGATTTTTTCAGTTCTTTTCCATATAGTCTTTTGTATCTAGCCATTCCAGCAGAACAAGGTACATAACTCACCTGAGGGGAGAGGTATAGGCTAAATTCTGCTGCTGCTCTTTGGCCAGACCTACTGTACATGGATAATACATGTACAGTATATTACTGTACATATACAGTTAGTATATCTTTTGACTGGTGGTACTGTTGAATGTGCAAATAATCCCAAGCCACCTTTGGAGTGTTTCGATTTACCAGGTGTGTACTAGACATTGCATATGCAAACAGAAATCTCTGTCTGCTCCAGGGGGAAAAACTGGCTGGCAGTGACGTGCCATAGTCAGAATTGTTCGTACAGCTCTTAGTGGATTTCTTTTTCTTAGAGAAATTCAAGTGTAGACTTGAAATTGTTGTTAATCCGAGTAGGTTTGTTGCTGCGGAGTGTTCTTAACTTCTGCAGGAGGTTAGTGAAGATGAACTGGCATGGATTGTGCAGCAATGTCACATTAAATCGTGGTGTTGAAAAGGGGCAGGTATAATCGTGGTGTTGAAAAGGGGCAGGTATTAGTGTTCTGGAAAGTTAGTGGCCTAAAATAGGTGCTGTTAACAAAACAGCCCAGTCTCTAGTTTGCTCCCAAGAGGAAGCAAAAAGCTGGATGCAGGACAGATGCCACCCAGACTTGCCTGACAGGCCTTAATTCAAATGCCTTTAGTTAGAAATTGGGTTTTCTAGAATACAGGCCAACAAGTATGTAATACAAGTTTTCTATGCAATATATATTTGTTTTAGTTTTCTGTGAGTATAGTGTTCATGAAAATTATTAGCAGCATAATGAATAAAATGTTTTGTGTGGAGAAGGTCTGGACCAACTTTCTCAGCACAGCTATTCCTCAAAACATATAAATCATATGCCACTATAATGGCTGAATCCACCTTGAGAAAACCAGTGTGTGTCATGTCAAGGAGAAAAAAAAAATCGGGTCAAGTTTTGAGCAACCAAATGAATTCCTACTGTTGATGAAGTTGTGATTGTAATTATGGTCACCAGAATTGTTTTTGCACTCATTGCTTAACCAAAGTGATGCCATAAGAACATGCAGATACACAAAAAGATGGTCAAACTAAGGATATCAACAGAGTCTTCACCTCTTCAGGGCTGCTGAATAAAATGCTGGTAGAGAGTTGATGGACTACCTAGCGGAGATTATTATTCAAGTTGAAGAGTCAATGGCAAAATAGATTCTCAAAATGTGAGGGAATTTATTTTGTAGGGTTATTTTTGAGTTTTTGTATAGTCTTTTTGTGTTATCCTTGAAATCTGGTCAGGAAAAGCACAATTCAATAAAGCAGGAAGAGACTGTAATGTTTTTTCCTATCACCAGCAGTTGTGCCATTGGTTTATGAATCTATAAATTGCCACATAGTGCTTGATATGAGTTTACATAGTTAATACTTTGGGAATCTGGCCAATTTTAGAGGACTGGCAGTGTATGAGGGATAACATCTTTTTGAACTTGCAGAGGGAAAAATATTTCTCCTTTTGTCACCTACTTGTTTCTGCTTTGTATTAATCACTTATTTTTTCTTTCTGTGATGTAAAATTCTGGAATAATTTTAGAATACATAAAATTGTGCCTGGTTCAAAAATACAATATGTAAGAGTCCCAGAAGGTTGTTTTCTACTTTGAAGTGAAAACATTTTCTGGCAGTTTTAATTCCCTCATTACCACAGTTCAAGCCTATACATGAACAAGAAAACAACACAGTGAGAAAAATGCAAGCACACAGACGTTATCATTTTTCTTTTTAAATCTCAGTGTGTGTGTACACCATGCACAAACATGTACTGAAAATAAAGGAATGGGTACAATAATCTGAAAGTTGGTAAGAAATTGAGCTTTGGGATACAAACAATAGGAAGAAAACTACTCTCTGACCTGTAAATTTTGGCAGAGTTCCATTATCTCTGGCTCACACAAACACTGAAGTGGTTGATTTAAATGGAAAAACATAATTTTTATTTATAGCACAGTGTACCTTGAAGAATATCTTGTTACAGGGAAATAGCTGTGGTTGGGTTTGAGAAGGGTGAATTCTCTGAGCTTGATGAAGAGGTGTCTCAGATAAAAGTGAGAGGGCTGCATGTTCATCTTGAATCAACAAGTCTCCTTCCTTTGTCATAAAGCTTATTAACAGCCATTTGTCCATTGTGACAATGAAATCACTCCACATAGGTAGCCTGTTGCTTCCTTATTCATGAGAGGCAGCTTTTAGCTATACTATTACAAGCATAAATACTGCATTTCTTCTTGCTTTTTGTTTTAACTATGAAGAAGACAAAATCTGTCAATTCTAACAAAGCCATCTCCCAGCTCATGCTGATTATTCAGTGTTCCTTAGTTGGTGATAAATCTGCTGTGGCTCAAGTGGTGATGGTAGTAGTAGTTAATTTATGTTGTCTGTTTATCAAGTCTATGTATAAATATAATCAGTAAGACTTTTTTTTTTTAAGGATTGAAACACTATGCAAACTTTTTGAGCTAAGAACTCATTTTGAATTTTGTACAGAATTAATGATTTTTGCTTCAGTGGAAGATTTATACTTAGATTAAACTTTCACACAAGTAAGCAAGTCGTGATGATGATTTCATACAGACTCCCTAGCACACAGAGGGATGCATATGCACACACAAAATCATTGTGGGATCTAATTTGGTAAATGTTTTGTGTCAGGAATTGTTTTAATCTTCCAGTCTTTTATCAAGCACCATGTGCTCTCTATTTCAGTAACATGCCCAAACAGCAGTTGATAAAAGCATTAGTATGTTGTTACTGTGCAGTCATGTTTTCTTAGAAAGTAATGTTTCTCTAATGTAAAAGATGTTTCCTGTGTTCCCTTCCCACTTGGAAATACTTACAGAAATTAGCAATGGACATCATATGCTCTTAGTATAACTATTTTAAAGGAATTTAAGGTTGTTTATAGTAATAATGTTCTAGAAAAATTACAGATGTTCCACCACACAAAGGAAATGGATACACATATAACCCTTATTTCACTGTAGACATTTCAGGCATTGTGAATATTTTTTTCCATGACCTGGATTTTCCAGATATTTTTTTTTCCATTAATTTGTTTTTGCAGTGTTAAAACAGTTGTCATTTGTCAATCAAAACTGACACAGGAAACACCATCTCATTTTAAAACTCTGTGAAGTCACAAAGCAATATTTATGTACTTATTATACTCTTAAGTCAGAGAACATTCCTTGGGTATTAATGTAATCTACTACACAATGGGTTACAAGATCAGTGATGAGGCAGACATAACTTTCTACATACCATAAATTCTCCATGAACAATTGGATACATGCCTGAGTGAAGTACAAGTGAAAATGCAATGTCAGTCATACACAGATTGCCTAGCTAATGGGTCTATGCATAGGTGTACATGACCCAAAATTAACACAAGCCTTCCTTTTGTGTAGCTGATATCAGCATTTTTATTTTTCTTTCCATAAAATACTGGATGTAGGAAAAAAAAAAAAAAGAACATAAGCGGATGGGTTAGAAATAAAGATTCTTCCTCACCACCTTCTTTTGTCTCTGTAGATAAAAGACAATGTGTTGAAAATGGAACAGGTGATGTAATGGGTATAAAATTTGGAATGATAGTCAGAGAATGTAAACCCTCCATTGTGTGCCACATCCTGGGTGGGAAGGGAAATTGATGGGAGAAACACTTTAGTAGTAGCAAAGTTAAGTACCTGTGACCGATATTGGTGCTCATGATGACTGCTATTTCTTTACATATTTTTTTCCTGGGTAGCATATTGTCTAATCATTTACTTTTCTTTTTTTTTTCCCCTTGATTTAATCAAGATGGTCTACTCTAGAGTTGTCTAAGCACTGGCTTATTAGTGAGAAAAGACCTTTTTAGAAGCAAGAACTAGTGAGAGCTTTTTTACATCAGTTATTTCATATTCCTCTTTTAAATCTTACTCCTGTTTTGCCAAAGTATTTCAAAAGATCCCTAGATGAATAGATCACCCTAATGCAAATAAGTGATCCCTAATCTAAATTTCAATAAGATTTTGGGTTGTTTTATTAACAATGAGATTGTTCATGTACAAATAATGACCTTTTAAATTTTGTTTTTTGAATGCTGTTGGTTTGAAAAGTAATATCTATGAGAAATGGTTCAGCTTGAAGGAGTTTCAGGGAGTGTCCTGGTTTTGGCTTGTATCGAGGTAATTTTTTTCTCAGTTGCTGGTACAGTGATGGGTTTTGGATTTAGTGTAAGAATCATGTTGATAACACACTGATGTTTTAGTTTTTGCTAAGTAGTGGTCATTGAGTCAAGGATTTTTTAAATTCCCTGCCAGTGAGCAGGTGCAGAAGAAACTGGGAGAGAGCATGGCCAGGACAGCTGACCTGAACTGGGATATTCCATACCATAGGACATCATGCTCAGTGTAGAACTGGGAGAAGTTGGCTGGGAGAGGCTGCTCAGCAACTGGCTGAGCATTGCTCAGTAGGTGGTGAACAATTGCATTTCACATCACTTATTTTACTTGGGTTTAATTTCTTAATCTTTTTTTGTTATAGTATTTTTTTAATTATTATTATTATTTATTATTATTGTTGTTGTTGTTATTGTATTTCAAGTAAAGTCTAAAACTGTTCTTATTTCAGCCCAC
>JAOEGS010015685.1:0-15850 GCA_025447755.1 Corythornis vintsioides | reverse complement strand
CCCCACCGAGTTGCCAATAATCTTAATCAGCATATTTAGAGTTGGCCAAGATTTTGCCAATTTGAAAACTCGAAGCTGAAAAACAGAAGAGCAGTTTACAATTATTCATGGTACTAATTATTATGAAATTATTGATATACATTTCATATTTCAATTACCCCATGTCTAAATCATGTCTTCTTTCACCTTTAGAAACCTGAGTTACAAAATTTAGGTTTCCATTTCTTTGTACAGTACTGGACTTCATCAGTCTTAAGTCCTGATTCAAGTCATAAGAAATTAAAAATAGTGTCTCTATGTTAATTTAATAACTGCAATTATCACAAAGTCCCCAACTCGGACTTTGCCTCTTATTTAGATCTCTCTAAACAAGATGTAATTGTTGGAAAAGTTAGACAAAAATAATTCTCCTCTACTTAAACAGAATATTACTAAAAATAAACCTGCACATATGAAATGCTGTTTAACTGTATTGTAAGCGTATAGACACTTCCAGATCTCTTTCATCTTAACTGTCAGAGAGATGGAAATATTTTTTCCTAGAAAAAGAAATAAGCTAAAATTGTTAATCAAACGCAAACAATTATTTAACTTTTAAAATTATATATGCTTTGCTTTATTGAAGGCAGAAGTTCAGCTTGATGACTAGGAACTCTAGCTTCATGTTTCTTATTGTGTAGGTCTTTTTTCAGAAGGGAATTTGAACATCAGCTTATATCCTAGCCTGGTCTTCAGCAAGACGAAGGTTTTTCAAGTTCTTAATCATATCTAGTAACAGAAATACTGTACTGGCTTCCAAAGAGAATAGCTTTAATACAGTGGATGGACTCTTGGTAAGGACAAGGCTCATCCTGATGAAAAATACCTATCCAAAGAAAAATCTTAACACTACTCTCTTCTAAAACTAACCATGTAAGAAAAAAGGCAATGGAAGTCTACCGGCTAAAACCATCAATACACTTATATTAACTAATCTGTTATTTACTAAGCTATTTTCTAATCTTCAGCCACAGGTAGTGAGGGCCCATGGCTCTTGTATTTTTCATTCTCTCATCAAGGGAGAAAAAGACTCTAAAATATACTACTATTAAAAAGGGTTAATCCATAAAGCACACTCTATGCAAGAACAGAACTGATGTTGACAATGTCTTGAAGAAGAAATAGACATTAAGACACTATGTAAAAAAAAGTTGACTTAATAGATACATGCCATCTAGTGGCTATGTAATTTAGTATTTCTTAGGAAGAGAGACAGATATATAATGTACAAATGAAAAATGGACATATATTCACAAATGCAAAACCGTAACACAGAAACATATTTTACTTAGTATATTTACCAATCGGAATGATCGAAGGACAGATAATCCTTCTACATTTGCAAGGCCAAGCTCCATTAAACTAAGACTGACAATAAAACCATCAAAAATATTCCAGCCCTCTTGAAAATAGTAATAAGGATCCATGGCAATTATCTTGAGAAACATTTCTGCTGTGAAAATTCCAGTAAACACCTGCAAGGGAAATAGAGCTTTTTATTCCAGTAGACAATATTTTAAATAAATAAAACTAATAGTATAAACTTTTGGTAAATTATATTTTAAGCAAGCAATCCATAGTAAATCTGAATAGCTTCTCTATATTGCCATACATTGGAATTAGAAATTAAATTCAGATATGAAGTTTACATATGTTTCACAGTATTTAGTTCCCAGAGAGAGAGAGAGATATTGGAAAAATACAGTTTTTATGTAGCCTGTTAATAAGCATATATAAATAGCAATGCACAGAATCTATTGCGATTTTAATGCTCAGTTTTAAGTCCTTAAAACTCATATTTGGATACCTTTTTGCTTCTAGGGATAAATATAAGATTATTGGAAGGACAATTAAGAAAAAAAAAAAGAGATACTGAAAGTTCTTCTTCAGGATGCCCTATGGAGGGCATTGTCACGTCATTTCACTAGATGATCTATACTTACTGGCTCTTTCCCCTCTACAGTTCCCTGAATACACAGCACCTCAGAAGGTTCTAGATGTGGGAATGGAACTGAAAGTTCTTATGATGTGTAAATTTCCAGCCAAGAAAACCATAATAGATATTCCTTTAACCAACTTTAATGACAGAAAGCTAAGGGTTTTAAAAAAACAAAATGTATGCTGATTCAATAAATCTTACCATCTTTTGCTCCATAAAGAGTGGCAAAGTCATCAAATGTCAACAAAGAGTAATTTAGTACAGCTCAAATTCAAATATCTCAAGCCTATAAATATCTAATGAACCTTTACTTTTAAACATATATGCAAAGGTCACAGAAGAGTTATTTAAGAAAAACGCATTTCAGATACATGGCACATCATGAAAGAAAGACTTACAAGGTTTCCTACTGAAAGCACACCACTAAACTGTTCTGTCATTGGGTAGTGCTCCATGGCCATGAACAGGGTATTTAGGACAATGCAGATAGTAATGGCCAGATCAACAAATGGGTCCATCACAATCAAATTTACAATATGTTTGACTTTCAGCCAGGGAGTACAGCAGTCCCAAATCAAGCAGGTGTTAGCAAATTTATACCAGCACGGAGGGCATTTCTGTCTGGATTCTTCCAATTCTAGAGAGAAAAATAAAAATAATATTTTTAACACATTTCTCTGTTCCAGTATCACCTAGGTATTTTCTTGAGGTACTGTCAGTCAAAAGAAATTACATTTTAAAAAATTTGTCTCACTATGTATTAAATTTGATGTAAAATGAATACTAAATATTCAACAGATAAAATAAGCATTCACAATTAAATGCTACGTAGCATGCAAAATACAAATGCTACGTAGCATGCAAAATACACTTTTGTCTTAGCAATCTGGCATACAGGCCAGGCAATGAGTGGATTGAGAGCAGCCCTGCAGTAAAGAACTTGGGAGTGTTGGTTGAGAAGCCTTCCTATTACCTTCCTATTTGCTATTTTGGGCATAGTCATGTAAGCCTCAAAGTAATGTTTTGCCCTTTCTTACAAGAGGTTGCTGAATTCCATGATTCAGAAAAATGTGATCCTTCCTTTGAGAACCTGCATGTGTGTTGAATCAGTAGAAGATTGTTCTACTGCAAGAAGCAGATCCATTTCAATAATCTAAAAAGAGCTTTTACCCTAAAACATACTTTCTCTAGAGAAATAGTACATTGACCAGTTGCTTTCTGCTTGCTTTTAACTTGGAAGTTTGTTACTTCGTCTTCTACTCACATATTGAATGCTTGACTGCTTTTCCAAATATATCAGTTAATCTTTAAAAGACAAAATTACAACTACACACGTCAGCTTTTGCTTGTACCCTTTAGGCTGAAATAGCTGTCATAGAACACCACTACTACTTAATGTATCATATATTTAATAGCACTTTATGGCATTGTCATATAAAAGTCTGTATTACATACCTTCCATTGTGTTTGTAAGCATGCTGGCTATACTCATTGCTCTTTGCCTTGCACTTGGATCTGTTAGGTAGTCCATAGGAACATGATAAGAACTAGACCGTCTCTTTCTTAAGTCAGTTTCTGTAGTAGTGCCCTGAAAATAAAACACTGATGAAATAGCCTATTGATTGTTCAGTTAATAAGAATAATACTGTAAATTATTATAGAAGTATAATGTTATAAAATGCACTGCTGCCCTGAACCATACTCCAATTATATAGTGGTTTTGCAATAGATTAATGTATCTATAACTTTGCATATAACAAATAGTCAAATACATCACTAGGATTGCTCTTGTGCTTAAAGAATACATTTTCAAGTATTTTGCTAAAACAAGGCTGACACATTACAACAGATTTTAGACTATAAGCAGTTTACAGACTATAAAAAGTTCCACAATGCTTGTCAATAAGATCTGCTGTTAATACTTAATTAGGTAGTGAAGTTGTTTTCTAAACATGAAAATGCAAAGCCCACACAGTGAGCAGTAAAAGCACAAAGATTTTCTTAAGAAAACTCTTAATTTGGAATGAATTATCAATTTCCTAGCATGCTTTAAAACAAAAGAAAAACTATTTAATAATGTTGACATCTCAAAAAAATAACTAGAAAAATCAACTATGTTACAGGAATACTATCAGATGTATTGTACTATCACTGTCACATGAAAAGTTTCGTATATGGTCAGCAGGAAGTTAAATACTAATTTTATATATTGCATTAAGTATTTTTTTTTCATAGTGATATCCTGTCTGATAAACAAATACAGAACCTTCCAGTTAGAGTGTTCAGTCAGCATAATGAGTCATTAGCTGACTTAGACACATTAGCATATATCTTCACATATTTAGTTAATGAGAGCTAGACAGTTTCGGTTTCTGCTTTAGTTTCTAACTGGAATATATGAAAGGAGCATTCATGGCTTGGCCGGAAAAGGAGTAATTCCCAAGTGACTAAACTTTATAGAAAGAGTAGCTGACCATACAGGAGTGAACACAATGCCTGAGCTATTGCAGACTTCCTTACATTGCTAGCAGTGGCTGCTTTATCAATCATCACCTCTGGCAGCAGCTGTCCAGTAGGTGACGTCAAGGCTGGGGGCCCACCAACTAAAGAAACCACTCCATTGCAATCCACAGTGCTGTGCATCTTCCCATTCGCTGGAAGTGGAGGCACTGTCCTAGATGACCTACTGGCCTGACTAATGTTACTGTTGCGCCGTTCACTGTGTCTATGAGGAACAAACAGAGAATCTCTTCTGCTCTCGTTGTCTTCAAAAGTGCTGTGCTCATCATCAGCAAAGTCATTTTCTGATCCTACATCCTTTGCTCGGCCTCTGAAGCTGAAAAGGCTCGTTCTGCTGTTGCGCCTTGGGGAGAACAGGGAACCTCGAATGCTCAGCAAAGACTGTGGGCAAACAAAAACAATGATTATCAGATGAAAATCCTTTAAAATATAAAGTTTTCATACAGAGGAAAAAAACCCACAGTGTTAATAAAGGGTAAGGTCATCTACAAAGAAATGAAATAGTACAGGTCCCCCTCCCCCAGTACACTCCCTTTTGGGTAGTAAACAAAGAGCACATAAGTGACAGACAAAGACTAGTTATTTTACTAGTTTGAATATGTTAAATCAGTTTATTTAATTAGAGTAAAAGAAACTGCTTGACAGAATTGTTTCCTCTGCCATTCTGCCTGTTTTAATACCAACTGTTCATAAACTGAGTAAGCACATCTTGATACTATTTACCCTAGGTTGGCATTAGTCTGACAGGCTGAGTAAATAAAATTTAAAGCAAATTTATTATGACTCAGTTTGCACACAGAGGTAACTCCCAAATATTGTCTAGTTTAAATAACATGCATATTTTTTCAGTTACCAGTTAAGTAGGCCACACTAAGACTTTTATTTCTTTTTTTAAAGTATGAATATTCAAAGATATAACAGATTTTGTATGGACAGTCTCACTCATCTTCATCAGTTTACTCATATGAATATATATTCTTCTATGAGAGAATCTGTTCAGGATCAGAGTCAAAATGCTCTAATCTTGCAAATAATTATACATTTATGAATTAACTTTAATTTATATCAGTGATTTTCCTGACTTGATTGATTAGATTTCACTCAAGACCTCTATGAACAGCAGAGATGATACATAACAAAGCAGTGTCTTTGTTTCTCTTCTGCAACTGATCTTTATGGACTTCAGCCCCATTGTTCTAGATACTGCAAAATACAGAACAAAAAGGCACTCTGCAAGGAACTTATCATCTAAGTGTAACACAACAGATGGATACAAAAAGAGAGAAAATACAAGGAGGCAAAATTGATGAGTATGATAAATAGTGGTCTTAGCTCACCTGAAGTCACTTCCCTGTCAAGCTTTCTGTAGGCAGCATGGTAAAAGAGAGTTTTAAAGAGGGATTTGAGGAAAGCAATGAAGTGTTCTGTGGAAACTCATGGGAGCTTCTTCCAAGCATGAAGAGCAGCACACCAGAAAAAGCTCAAAGAAACTAGTTTGAAAATTTAACAGGAGGTTATGGATGCTGGCATGGGTCAGTCAAAGCTGGGACTTGACTTGTTTACTGTAAGTAGACAAGGTGGGTTGGGAGTAACTTTAGGCACAATAAGTTTCATGGTATTAAGAAAATATCTTTAGGTAGATATGTTTACTAGCAAATTAGGTAAAAGCAATGAGATAGGTTAGTACTCTTTGCAACAACATTCTTGGTGAATACAGCAGTAATTGGAACATGGAAAGAGGTCCAAGTTAAAAATAATTGTGGGTCCCGAATAGAGTTAAAAAAAAAAAAAAAAAAGAAAGACAGACAGGAGCTAGAAAAAGGATTTGTGGAAATCCCTTAGAAAATTGTAGAAGGGGTAAAAGGATCTTCTAAACCACAACTAAATCAGGAGAATTTAGAGGAGATGAAATTATGAATGTTAAGAAGCATAAATTTTTAAGAAGAACATAATGGTCAGTTACATAGAAGCCAAGTGAAATATCAAGTAAAATGTCAAAGATGTTATATAAACCTGAGTTTTGTCTAGGAAAAGGTTATTAAAAACAGGTGAGTGGATTTTCTGTTTAGTGCCTAGAACCCAGAGTGAAAAGGAAGTCAGGTTTGAAAACCAGAGGGAAGGGGATTGCTGTACACTCAAAGTGAACAGCTGTAAATGAACTTGGAGATGAAAAGGTAAGAAAAGCAATTTGAATGAGGAATGCTTCATTTCTTACAAGGTGGATGAATTGACCTGCAGCTGAATAAGGCTGCAGTTTGAATGAAGACACGAGCAAGAGTATGCACCTAAAGGATCAGATGGGTCTTCAACATGAAGTTGAAGTCAATTGATATAGGTGTGAAAATTACTATAAGGAACAGAATGAATCATGAACTAACTAAATTCAGCAATGACAGTTAACAACATAAAATGGTGGCAGAACATGGCAGGGAGGGTGAGGGAAGGATCTAGTATTATTAAAAGGAAGTATGTTAGGAAGTAAGTGGAAGGAGGAGTTAATTTGGCAGAAATAGGAAGCTAGAAACATTCCCACAGTCCTTAATAAGAAAATACTGGATTAAGAGGTCTGAGCTTCTTTGAGAATGGGAACTGGAGAAAGTGATACAAGAAGAGAATATGAATGCTCATGATCTATTTAGAGGTGAAGCAGGCTTTCCAGAGACAGTTTTAGAAGAGGGTTAAAAAAGAAGGAATGAGTTTAATAATAGTGACTAAAAAGAGGGAGAAAGTATGTGATAAAGACCAGGGAGAATCAAGAAGGTGGGGATAAAAGGAAGGAGCATATTGAGGCACACAAGGGGGCAGACAAAGGACAGAATGGATGTGAGATCTCACCTTGAAGTGCTGAGGGGAGATTTGGAGGTGAGCAAATGAAAAGGAGCTCTGAAAACTGTAGAAGGGATAACGTAACAAAACTATCAAATGAAATCAATGTCTGGAGAGGAGATGCAGATGGCACTCTGAGTCACTGGTGTTCCGATGCAAGAGAACACATGCAAGACACATTGCCACACATATTTCCACCTTAAGATAACACAATTAATGGTCTCATATCAAATAATCTGTCAAATTTCACATGAACATTTATGCAATTTCTACTGTGTTTTTTGCATCCCAAATTTTAGTATTTTTCTCATTTAAACCTGAAATTCCTTTGTAGGTGTGTGCAAAAGCTTAAAGTCACTGATTATGCTAAATACATCCATCTTGATGGGGAGAAAGGTCCATTTTCATTAAGAAACTTGAACTACAACTAATTTTAATTAATAAACCTTATTTTGATTTTTTTCACATATAAATTCAGAAGCAATCAAAATCACATTCTTACAGTTTCATCTTTAGCTGCAATTATTAACTTGGTCATACTTTGATTTAAGACATTATAGAATTTGTGGTATCTTGCAATGATTGACTTAAAGTACTTTACAGGTTTTGTTTCTATGATGAGTAGATGACAAAGGTGTTTAAGAGGTAATAATACTATGGTACCTGGTGTGGGGAAGAGAATCTCTTTTCATATGTCAGTCTATTCCCCTCAATGGAAAATCGAAAACCTTTCCTTTTGATGCTGTCCTCTGATTCAGATTTGTGAAATTCTTCCCCATCCTTCTCCTCGCCTTCAGTTTGTTCTTTTTGCTTTTTTTTCTTTCTTCTGTTCCTCCTCTCTTTAGCACTCTTTGAGCTCAGCTTTGATGCCTCAGAAGAACTTTCGGAGAATCCACCTATTCCACCTACTCCACTATAATCTCTTGAGTCAGCTGCTGCAGCTGCTGCTGCTGCCTATACGTACAAGCACATATGCAATTTACAACACTTATACAAACACATAGCAATCACTATTTTAAATTTATTGCCTTTCTTAAAAAAAAAAAAAAATTAAAATAATAATCCCACCTTGGTGAGCCCAGCATATCATAAATATAATCTGTGAAATACATAATTTGCCTCCATACACCAGGAGTTAGAGCAGCCTGAGGGAAAACTGCTGTCAGAGAACCAAGTTAATGAATGTCTGTTTCAGATTGGAGCAATATGTTGCAAAGAGTTTTTCACCTGAAATACCATGTACAAGTAAGGGATCGAGGATCAAACAACAGGTAAAATCCCTGTTATCAGGAAGTAACACTCTCTTACACAATTTTTCTGGATTTTGAATACTCTCTAGTCTATTAAAAGATCTGGTGTAACATTTTTTAGCTCAGTTTTACAAATCATAACCAGAGATTCAAGTTGAACTGCAGGCTATTAGAGATCTGTTGACATTTCAAACATTTGTGGAGCATTTGATTAACGTTTTTTTACACATTGTGGTAAAAAAACCCAAACCAGATACCAACTAAACAAACTAACAAATAAACCCTATTGCTGACTCTTAGTCATGTGCTCCCATGGAAGACATAGTTCAACTTCTGCTGTATAAAGCCACATGCCAATAAGATATTACCAATTATCCTATTAAAGATTTCAGAGTCTTCGAAAAATGAAAATAAATTACAAAGCAGTATGCAATCATGCCTGTGCCACAGAAGCCTTTTCTCCAGTTTCTCCATTTTTTTCCAGTTTTCCTTAAAACTAGAATACTACGGCTTTCTGCTGTGAGAGCTGGAGAAGAAGGACAAAAATCCAAAAGTTGCTGAAGCAAAATATTTCTCCCATATCACCTACAATAGTTTTGCTTCAGTTACATTAGTAAGCAGAATTCCTGTGGGGTTTTTTCCCACAAGACTGCCATCTCCATTTCACAGAATGGTTGAGGTTTGTAAGGAAGTTTTAGAGGTCATTGTGTCCATCTCCCCAGCACAGACCGGGTGACCAGCAGTAGGTTGCCCAGGACCATGTCCAGATGGCTTTTCATTATCTCCATGGAGGAGACAATTTTTGTCACAAATTAATAGGTTCACTCAAACCCTCAAAAAAGGTGCAATGGAAAACATTAAAAGATTGTTTGCAAAAGAAAGGAATTTGTAGGAATGAAGGCAATATATTGTCAGGAGTAGGGGAATAAAAGTATTGTCATATGTGGACATAAAGCATCCAATCACAGGAGTGGAATAAGGATTTACTTTACAGGGATACCTGAGCTTCTTCCTGTTGCTTTTTCAGTTGTTCCAGCATTTGCTGAAATTCTGCCTCTTTCTGTTCTGCTTCTTCCATGGTTGCTTGATTCTGTTCTTCATAGGCCATGGCAACCACAGCCAGGATCAAGTTGATCAGGTAGAAAGAACCCAGGAAAATGACCAAAACAAAAAAAATCATGTATGTTTTCCCAGCAGCACGCAGAGTCTGGAGAAAAAAAGAGATAATACACTGTTTTAGCAGATTTTTAAATGCTATTACATAACATGGTATCACCTGTGTTACAATCTAGAAACACATTATAAGATTGCTTTGTGTTGGCACAAGAATATTTAGTTATATTTTTCTGTATACAAGTAGTATTCTAGCCTGGTTATGTGTGCAAAATGCTAAGTTTAGTGTCTGCTATGGTCAAGGTAAATAAGATTATGGAGCTTGAATGCTTTGTAACTTTAACCAATGAGAATTTGTAGTAGAATTCTGCCCGACTATACATCTGTATTATAGCCTTTAAATCTAAATGTACTAGGGCCACTAATCAGCATCTTACCTTCTTGTCTCATCAGTCCCAAACTACAATACCACAAAGAGAGTGCAGTATACAGAATGTCATGCTGCACAACATCACTGTCCTTCAGGATGTGTGTAGTTCAGGGACAAGATGTAACCTTTTCAAAGACAACATATTTGTACTAGACTGTGAATCAATTTAACTAACATCTATTTACAGCATGTTTGCGGAAGAAGATTTAAAACTTAAGATCATTTACTCATTTGTGAAAAGAAACAATAATGCTTAACCACTTCCATAAAATAGCAGCTATTTCTTGTTATGTATTTGAGCAGCATATGGGAACCTAAAACATGAACAAGGGCCCTCGTGTTTTAGACAGCTTACATATATGAAATATGGTTTCTGTCCAAAAGGCCTTAAGGACATGTGAATGAAAATAACTATGCAATTACTATGTAGTAATGATATTGGTGATGGTGCTGTTTATTTTAATAAGTCCTCACCAGCTGGTAAAGATTCTCCCAAAAGTCCTGAGTCATCAATCGAAACAGTGACAAGAATGCCCAACTGAATGTATCAAAACTTGTGTAGCCATAGTTGGGGTTTCTACCAGCTTTCACACATATATATCCTTCTGGACATTGACTACAAAAGAAGAGGAAATGCTATTTTTAACAACTACTCTAAATTACGATATGCTATAGTAAATCACAAAATTGTTCAGGAGTACTAGGCTGCCAATTAAATTATGAACAAGTAAAATTTTATTCTACATATCTAAGATTAAAATATATATACGTATTATTGGTTTTCAACCTTTGATTCCATTTCCTAGTGATATTCAAAAGCTTTAATAATATAACTAATAGTAACCTGCCCTTCCCCACAAATGATCATATCAACACATCTTCACCAGGACAAAAGAATGTCAGCTAGCATGGCTGATGATAAGCAGTTGTCAGCAGGCTGGCAGCAATATTTATGCACATAGCGTTCATGTGGTTACCTTTATATTAGCCTAAAATGCTGATGAAAGTGCCTGTGTAAAATCACATAGATGGTTATATTTAGGCAGAGCTTTATTTGCAGAACATTTGTATTGCAACTCTATGGTACAGTTGATAATAAAGTTCATCACCTGAGCTATTCTAAGTAGCTAAATTTTTCATGATGCATAATGAAAAAATGATGACTGCTTTCTTACCCCGCATCTGAGCTATTGCCACACAGAAGAGCATCATTTTGTCCTTCCAAGAAGTAGAAATGACCTGTGTTTTGTTTGTTTTGTTTTGTTAAAAAAAAGGGATGAGAAAGACATTATTGATACCTATTGTAAACTGTGCAATGATACAGATTTTTTACACTTTATGGAAATGCTCATATCTAACAATCAGTTTAACTGCAATATACATTAATTAGTAATTAAAAAAAAGCATGGAAAAATACTGCTTTGACAGGAAAAATTACATTATATATATATCTTCAAGTTGGCCTTTCTTTAGAAAATTGAAAGCTAGTTTTACAGCTAATTCTCAGTAACCTACCCAAACAAATAAGAGGTTGAATAGTAAATTGTTAACAAATACCAGGAAAACAAGTAAAAGGATGAGGGCAATTCCCTGCATTTGCTCATGCATTTTTATATATACCATTTAGTGTTATTAATTTATAATTATTCGTTACATATTAGTTTATCCAGATATTACTTGAAAAAGTACTGAATTTTTTTGCAGCACAAAATCATAACACGACACACTCAAGAAATTACTAATTGGATCTTGGTTTGAGCAGCTGAGGGAGAAACTAAGCTATAATTATGCATTACAAAGACTTACTACACAAAATTCAATAGCAGAGGAATGTACTTGAAATATCTATATGCATTTTGTTAATAGGCTAACTATTAAAATGAGGTAAAACATAATTAAAACAGAAGTATTAAGACCCTCCAGCACATTCTTTTCTTTTCCTTGTTCTGCTTTGAAGCACAATGGGAAAACCAATTTGTCATTAATGCCTAGTTTGGGATTCTTATGGTAAATGGGAATCTAGTGGAGATTTTTGGGTCAGGTGGCATATTAAGATAAAGTTGCCAAAATTAGGTACATTCTGGCTGTTCTCAGGAAGCAGATGGTTCCCTCAGATTCACTGCCAGCTGGCATGGACAGGCTTAGCTGGCATGAACTAACTGAGGTCTAATGCTAAAGAGACAAGCAGGGAAATGCAACCAATTGACTGCTCTACTCTGTCACCACCAGTATCACAGTGTCACAGAGACAGCATAAAACCTGAGAGAGATTATGTGCATAATATGCACCTGTAACATACTCAGAGATATCATGTAAGAAAATTGTGGATTTTCAGGTATTTCAGTGCTCCCATAATCATGACTGTGAGAGATCTAATTACTTTAAAAGTTTAGAAAGTTTAAAGATGCAGACAGGCTCCAAGATGGATTTTCTGATTGTCTATGGGCCTAACTGACATTCTTATGTGTCACAGCTCCTCCTCTGGTCAGCAGAGGATCCACTTAAATCCAGTCAGCTCAATTCTCAGCCATATAAATAATATTATTTTCAATACAAAGTTGATAATGACAAAGTATTAAAAAAGGTCAATGTTTATAAAAAAAAAAAAAAGTATGACATATAAAAAAGTATTCCTTGTCTCCTGTCAACTTCATAACAGGACAACAGTTATGGATACAAGTGCTACATGACACTTTCATAATCAAATAAAGGAGATATGTTCTGGCTTAAAAAAGACTCGGAGAGCAGTTGCCAGTGACCCAATGTCAATTCATATAGGCATCTTTCTGAAGACCCTCCAGAGATCTGTGCTATACACAGTTTTCATAATAAGTTCCATTACCAACTCAAGACATGAAATAAGAGAAAAAAATGCATCAAGTATTCTGAAGACATCAAGTTCAGAGAGAAGATGATTGAAATTTAGAATGACCTTTACAAGTTTGACAAGCTGGTCCAAAAGCAATTGGATTTATTTCAACAGAGACAAATGGAAAATGCTACAATTGACAAGGCAAAATCAAATATGTAAATGCAAGAGACAGGATCTGGCCACAGCCAGTGCTGTACAAAAACATTCAGTGACTGAGTCAAACTGCATGGTGACTATGAATCAACAATACAGTACTGATGTTAAAAATGATGTAATTTTGAGATGTGTAAATAGGAATGTTCCATGTATGGCACATGAGATTAATTCTAATTTGCACCTTTATTAGGGGAGTAGGTACCTTATTTGAGCATCTCAATTAAAAAAACAAACAAGCAAACAAACAAACCCCCAAAGAAACCCAAAAAGCAATGAAATATGAAAATAGGCAAAGAAAATGCAAAGCAGAAAATAGGATTGCTTAGTTTAGAAAAGACTAGCATTAAAGAAGGTAACAGTTTTTATATATCATAAGGACATAAAGTAGTCTACATAAAGTAGTCTACAATTATCTTATTTCTAAATCCACAGGAGAAGTAGTAATATATTCAATCTGAAAGTAGGAAAATTTAGGTCAGATATTTAGAAAAAAATTCCTATTTGTGTCATGTAGTACTAGAAGCAGCTAAAGGGGAATGGAACAGAATCTGTTTTTCAGACGTCTTTAAGAACAGGTTATCATCCAAAATCTTCTCCAAGATGACATTTTTATGATACTACAACCATATTAAGTTGATAAGTATATTAAAAGATTATCAGCCAATGAGACTTGAATCCAAAAGCTGTTCAACTGAGGCTTCCTAACTTTCAGTGATACAGGTACCAGTTACAATATTTATACAGACTTAAAAAAACCCCTAGGATTATGCCTAATTACAAAATTAAAGCCCCAAATACATTAAAATAAACAGAAGGGACTGAAACTATTTAATCTTAAGAAAGGTAGAATAGCAGTCTATTCTGGATATGTTCAAAGTTGTTCTCTCTGCAGTTTAAAACATTTTTTATTAAAACAGTACTGACATTAACTACCTAAAACAGTGAATATGCTGTATTAAGAGGTACAAAGGAGACCAAAATGCTAGCTTCTTGATTTTCCATAGATAAGAAACAAATTAAAAGATACATAATATGGAATGCAGTTCTTATTTTCCTAGATAAACACAAAATGGGACAAGTCACTGGTTCTCTGTGCTGTGCTGTGCGTGTGTGGGGTGTGGTGCAGAGACTAAGTTCCAGAAGAAACACCACAGCTGCAGGATTCACAAGCTAACTGATGTTCACATGTGGGTTTATGATATTGGGTATCATCTTATACTAATTTACCTATACAATTTCTGATTTCATACTAGGGCTGTCACTGTAATGCACATTTACTCTAGAAGTCATATTCAGTAAAGTTAAAAGGTATTTTGGTAGCCAGTACAATAAATAGAATGTTGAACTACATGATGACTGTTCTTTTATACTATGCAAAATGGATGCTTTTATGTCTCTTGATCAGATCACACTATTTTAAATGCAATGGAAGGATATTGGTTTAAAAAAAATCCAGAAAATCAGTGCAGTAGATTAAAAATTAACACTTACTTTTGTCTTCAGTGTACTCATCCCAGTTAAATGTTGTCATTGTTGTATTAATAAAAGTACCGTTTTCACCTATAGAGCTATTGAAGTAGGAAATAACTGTTGTTTCAAAAGTGGAATTGTCTGGAGGCCACTGCAGGCATTTATTCCTCAAGTTGCCCATGAACAGCTGCAGCCCTATTAGTGCAAATACACTCAGACAAAACACAGTCAGGATCATAACATCTGAGAGCTTCTTCACAGACTGAATTAGGGCTCCCACAATAGTCTTCAAGCCTGGAAAGAGAAAAGATTTTTATTATGATGTTAAACAGATACTAAATACACACAAAAAATAATGTGATTTTTCCTGACAAGGTAAGATTTCATGCAAAATGACATCTAAATGAGTCTAATATTTGTGATACAATAATTTTCATGAAAAGCCTTATTACTTGTGAAGATGAATGAAAAGCTGGAAGTGTATGCTTATTTCATAGTATACAGAAATAAAAAGTAGATACCAAACGCATTGCTTATGTCACAAGTGATTTTATTTTTCATGCTATATCTCAACCCTACATAAAAAAGCATCGCTTGCTTTTGCTGATGCTTCTTGCCCAAACCTTTCTATATGAACCTGTTTAAAAGTATTCTGCATTAGTACACCCATTATAATGACATATTATGTGTATATTTGAGTGATATCATAATAATCTTCATACAATATAAAGGGGTGATGGTTTGGAGAAGAAAGACATCTTTTAAAAATATACCCCATGCATGGCCCATGCTATCCTTTAGACTTTAAATTTTTATACATGACTTAAAACTGAATTAAGTTGCTGTATCAAGTGCCTGCAATAGATGATAAAATTTGCATCCATATGAAAGCTTAAAGTAAACATATTTGAAACATGTAAAGGAAAGCTTGATGTCATAAGATGCAAATAACATAGGCTGTTTACTGCAAATATCTCATGCAAGAATTTGTTAAACTCAAAGGCTGATTTTTTTAAAAGAAAATATAAGTAATATAAGAAAAGCAAGAATAAATTTAAATAAAATTATGTTTTGATTCCTGCTTTTTTATTTTGTTAACAACGTATATCAAACAAGGCTAAGGCTTTAAAAACATGAGTACAGCCTTTGTAGAACAAAAGTCAGCCTCAGTGTTTAACCTAGCTCTCACCTGGAATGACTGATATTGTTTTCAAAGCTCGGAGAACTCTGAATGT
>JAOEGS010015682.1:0-27616 GCA_025447755.1 Corythornis vintsioides | reverse complement strand
CACAACTGGGATTGTTTCATTTGCCATCATGATATGCTTTCATAACTCAGTTCTTTTAGCTGTAAATAATTGCAGTTTGCTGATAAATTCTTTGCATGCACAAAGATCTTACATTTTTAAAATGTGACCTCCAAGTATGTTGGCACATGTGGGCGGTTTTTTTAGCTATCAAGTCCCAGAATCCTTAAAAAATATCTGATTTTACCTCCCAAAGACACTCTAGCTATTATGGAAGCTCTGCTGTACCTTTCTTGTCGGAGGTCTTTCAGTTGAAAACACTTAGATTTGATGAGGGTATGGTTGAGTTGAAGAAAGAAGACATCTATATTTTTCAGACTAGTGTGGAAGGCTTTCTTCATGACCACTTATACTTTTTAGAAGCCCATATTGCTATTTCCTCCTCAAAGCAAGTGCCACAGATGTGGTTCTTACTCAGAGATTAACTCAGAGAGAAGGGTGTACTTAACAGAGTTGCAGCACCTCTTTCTGCAGCATCTCATTCTGCCTAACAGCTAAGCAGGCATAGCCCTGCTTTATCATGTCCAGGGCTATCAGTGCAAGATGGATGTATCTAGGTAGGAGGGCATTGGCACAAATTGCTCCATCTACCAAATATGCACTTATTTCTCATTTTAAGGGAACTTATTTTGGAATCAAATTCAATATCAAGAACAAAGCAGAAAGCTAATGCAATGAGAGTCTTCTTGCAACTATTCAGTATATGCTATTCCTCAGCTCTTCCTGTCTGATTTACATGTGTGTGTGTGTATGTACCTCTTTTGTAAATGCTAAAGACTTTGTTGAGCTTGGGAATAGACCATTCTGATTGTGCATCTATGTGACAGAGTGTGTTTTCTCTACAACACAGTTAAGGTGATTAAACAAAATTTAATTCTGTGGACTTTCTGTGTCAAATGCAGATATCATCATCTCTGTAGGGTACACAACTCAAGAGTTTATAAAATATGTATATATACTGGAAATACTTGTAGTTGTATTAACATTAGTTTCTCAGCATGATCACTAGCAGATGAGAAAATGTCTTTACCTTAGCAAGTGTCGTGTTCCTGGAACATAGATAATTTTACTGCAGTAACTCTTACTTAGGTAGATTCAATGAATGCTTGCATCACTAATTTTTCCTCCTTAAGACCACTGAGCTACGAGTTGTGACGGACAGAATAATTATTTTGAGAAAGCTGGTTTGATTGGGGGTTTTTTTTGATTGATACAGTCTAAACTAAGTTGTAGTATTCAAAAATTCCCTAGTACATTTTTCAGGGACAGGTGTCTTTTCCTTTCCACCTAGATGATCTGCTATGTAATCAGGCAAACATAACTTGCTGCAGCCTATTTATATTAACAGTTTTGGGTAAAATTATCATTGTGTTTACATTTACGTCAGACTATGTAGTTCAGCTGGGTCTGCATAACTGTTTGAAGCAGTATTAATGTGCTGTTCCATTCTGAGTTGCAATAACCATTTGTGTGCTCTGGGATGCATGTAAATGTACATTATGTGATCCACAAGCAAATATCTTACTGCTGTCATGTTTTGAGCATATAATGATTTCTAACAACTCTTTCTGTTATAACACGTATTTTGTACTTTAGTGAGATGTTATAGTGGTGCTTGGTATTTGGCATATATTTACTAACAGCATTCTGTGGTGAAATTAAAAATGCTGAATTTAATCTCTTTTTCCATCCCTTTCTCTAGCACTTAGACCATTAGACAAATACATTGATTATTTTCTTACTGTGTTACTGTTCTGTGTTACTTCCTAACTTAACCCCCAGTCTGGCTATAATACAGCCAGCTGATATTTCTATTGTTCTTTGCTGTGTGACTAGCAAAGGATATGGCCTTGCAACCAACAGTCTTTCCTTACAAAAGATGATAACAAACAGATTATATGCTGATAACAGATGCCTTTCTGTATGTATGTAAGTTTTGCTTTGGCACAAGACATTGTAATGTTAGTATGCTTAGAGTAAAAAATTACACTGCTTAAAAACTCCATACCACTCACCCTCCCACGAGGCTGTAAACCTGGTATGTGTAGTCTAATTTTTTAAGCTACATGTTTGTCTCAATTTAACTAAGCAAGTAAATTTAGATTTTTTAATACTACTTAATAATACTACTTAATAACAGGAAGGGTTGTCTGGTTATCAAAGAAAAATATTTTTTTGTAGTGAGGGGAAAAAGTGTTTCATAGAGATTAGTGGGAATTTAGGTATACTCTTGCAGCTATCCTAAATATGAAGCATTTTCTCTATTTTGACTTTAATGGCCATCAGCTGTAAATTAAATGTTTTATTAAAATCACACAGGTGATTTTCTTTGGGGTAAATGATTTTTTAAGGGAATGTGTCAAGAGAGTGTGAAGACAAAACTATTGGGAAAGGTAATTCTGTGGATGGTTTGTAAGTTACTGTTTGGTGTCCCTGTAAATGAGAACCTACTGTAAAATGTCTTATGTAGTTTCTAAAATGTTATGTTTTTATAACTCAGTAATACTAGAATGTCATTTTCTGGCAAAATCTGCTCCATTTTCTTTTCCCTATTCTTTCCAAATCTACTTTGATTTTAAATTAACTTTTTTTGTTCCTTTGTTTGGGAAGCTTTACTCCTTCAGCTTCCCCACCCCTTTCTTCATAAACAGGGAAATTTGTCCTCAAAGTATCAGACATCCCATGCTTTCAAGACACATCTTTTATGATGGGAGAGAGTAATGCCTTTCTAGTTTCTCTCCATGAGGCTGTTGTGGATAAGGAACACTGAGATTCTATGTATATCAAGGTATTTATTCAATGCTATAACTATAGGATATGTCAGAGTTGTGTTAGCTGTGAAAATAATTTTTCTTAAGTTATGTTGTGGGGGTGTCTGTTCTGTGGAGCAGGCTTGTTGGAACCAGTGCATACTGTTACAGTGAACTGCAGGAGCCAGCTGCCTTCCTCTCCTCTTCTTGCAACCATTTGTTTTCTGTGTCCTACAGCACACTTGTATTCACTTTATTTTTCATGCCAATAAAAGCTCTTAATATATAAATGTAGGCTAATGATACCTTCAGCTGGAGCCCAGTAGGTAGGAAGGCCTGAAGTTAAGAAGATTCTAGTGGTGTGGACAGTAAAGCCTACTCATGAAATACTTATGCTCCAGATAACCTTGTGTTTTGTGCCTTTGCTTCCAAACTAGGCATTGTTTCTCTTCTGCCAGGTTGAAAATAGAATCAAATAATTGCATTAAAGCAAGAGCTGATTATTGGAATATAGATTCAGGAGACTTGTCTTGTTGGAGAGCAGTCACAAAGGCAATTTTGTCTGACAGACATTTTTATGTTTAGGGATGTGGGAAGCTGTCTGCTGTTTGATTTGAAGCCAACACTATAATGAAGTTTTTTTGTCTGAAGTAGGCATTAGATATAATAGGATTATGCATTGTGTTTATACAGTCCTGGCTTTCATAGCCCTCTAATAATGGACAGTTAGTTAGTTTTTTTCTTGTACATTAAAATGGACATTATGGATTAAGTCTGCTAAGATGCAGGTATTTTATATGAAATGTCATTTTTCTGTCATTTGAAATTATTAGACCATAACAGACATAGAGGTGAGCAAATGGCAAATTATAAACTTTCAGTAGTATATATGCTGTTGTTTGGGTTTGGGTTTGGTTGGGTTTTTTTTTTTTGTTAGGGTTTTGTTTTAAAATTCTGTCACTATTTCTGTCTCCAGACAATCACAGTACAATGTGATGGTTGTCAGCACACAGCACATTTGTTCAGGCAGCCTTTTAATAGATCCTTTTGACTGAGGCTTTTAACTGGCTCTTCTATGTGACAGTTGAATAATATCTCTTACAAGCATGTAACAAAGGTGAAGTGCACAGAATGATGAGTTTTGACCCAGCTCTGTGATTGGCATTAGATCATGGGAACTGGCATGTGGTGATTGGGTGCTATAGAAAAGGGAATCTTAAGAAGTGTGTGTTAAGTAGATCTTTTGAAGGTCTATGGACAATTTCAAAACTTCTAATTCAACTTAGCTGCAACAACGTTGTATCTTTCTCCCACTTATTGTTTGGAAGCTGTCTTTCTGCATCTTGTTTTGCTTGCTGTAGTAAAGGGAGCCCTGGCTGTAGTGCAGCTGTTACAGTATTTCTACTTTTCCAAATTTATTTTTTTTTCCCCAGTTGCCTGAAATGAAGAGCAATTCCCATGGTACATTGGACCATCACCACTGTACACAGCTATGCAGACTATTGACTTCATCTTGTTACCTTGCTTTTCTGCCTGTTCTCTGAGTGTGAACTGTTGACCTAACATAGTTCACTTGTCAATGCTGAGCTTCTGTAAATCCTCGCTTAATAAAAAGAAGACTTTTTCCCACTCCTCTTCTGCACACATTCTAAAATCCTTACATTTTGGTTACATTATATATTTAGGAATTTTATTAATAAAATGAAATCTTAGTCAAAGTGCACAGTTCAAAATGGACTCAAAGTGCTTTTTCAGTTCAGTGCAGTTCAGTTGTAATGGAGTCATCAACCATTACCCTGCCAACAAAATGAGACAAGGCAGGGTCTCCATAAAGGCCTGTCTGTGCTATGGTTAAATTCATCAGGATGCTCCTACTCCCTGGAATTGTTTCTGTCACTGTCAGTTCTTGGACATTGACCTGAGGCTGTGCAGGATGTTGCCATTGTTCAGACTCCCAACTTCACTTCATATTTTAGGGTGGATTTTATTAAAGGGATATATGGCTGTCAGCACAGCTGTTTTGGGGAACTTCTTTGGTGCCAGAGTAGAGAAAATGGGAGGTATTTCTGCACAGGCACACTCTTGTGCTGTTTTTTACTTTTTGTGAAGAACTGTTCCAGTATGATTAGCTTCATTTGGATTCAAAAACCACATTACCACTTCTCATCTAGGAGGCAGATTATGATAATAGCTGTGTTGCAATGTATTCCTAACTGCCACTTTTCATCGTGGTGAGAAGCAATCAAAGTAAACTCTGAGTTTCAGGAAGGGCAGTGCCTGTTCTATGAAGAGTTCATAATGAAATAAGAACCCCACTGATGTACCTAAGTGAGGTTTGTGCCTTGAAGCTAAATAGCCATCTCTAATTTCCTACACTGAGTTTTGTATTACTTTACCTACTTGAAGCTATAATTTTAGGGAAGTGACTGGGGAAGAAGACATTCAATCTTTGTACCCTATGAATTTTTAAAGAGATAGTAAGTGCATATTATTGGTTGAATCTAATTTTTACATGAATATTGATTGTCTGGCATGCATTATAGAAAAGGAGGGAAAAGTCTTTGTTTCTGTAGGACCTACAAGGTGTCAGTTGTTTCTTCAGAATGATAAAATATCATGTGCCAGAATTATAAATTTCAAAGACAGAACTATTTTTTTTCTGTTATTTTTTTGTTCATTTGCTGTGGTTTAATTGGTTGATAGACCCTTATCTGAGAGTAACTAGAATTTTTTAGCAAGCAATTTCTAAATTTAATGAAGTAAGGAACCATCTTGATGGTGCCTGAGGGAAGATTTTAGCTTTTTAATCATGTTTCGTGACCCTGAAGTAGTGTAAGTGGTTTGAGTGTGAACAGACCTTGGATTGTGGAACCAAACAGACCATGCAAGAATGTCAGAGATACCATAAATGGTGAAGCAGGGCTGTTCATTGTGCCTCCCAATATAAAATGCAGCTGTCAGACAAGAAGGCTGAAGTAGAAATGAGTGAAGCAGATGTAAGGCAGTCTTGAAGATTATTATAAGAAGTGTAAGTGCAGAAAGATACATAGGAAAAAAAAAAAATCACCGAATAGATTTAAAATGTAGAGTAGTTGGAAGGGAAAACCCCCTAAATTTGTAGACCAGAAGGAAGATTTGCATAGAGAGCTTGAATATTATGTTTAGCTATCTAGGAAAACTACCTGAAAACTACAGAGTTTGATTTACCAGAGGTTATATGTACCATTTCAGCTCACATCATTGTTGAAGTAATTTTTGTTATTTTTGCCATAATGAAAGTTCCCCCTTAAGTGCTCAGTAAAGTGAATGCTCTTGTTACTTAAATGCTCATGCCAGCCAAAGAGTCTAGTAGAGTTTCAAGTATTGTAAGAATACATCTGAATGAAAATGTTTCAAAGAGAGCATTTCAGTGAATGCAAATTTTCAAATGCTTATATATACATACATATATATGTACATTTATATCATAGAATGTTTAGGGCTAGAAGGGACCTCCAAAGGGCATCTAGTGCAGCCCCCCTGCAGGGAGCAGGGACACCCTCAACTAGACCAGGCTGCTCAGAGCCTTGGCCAACCTCACCTGCAATATCTCCAGGGATGGGGCCTCAACCACCTCCCTGGGGAACCTATTCCACTGATCCACCACCCTCAAGGTAAAGAACTTCTTCCTGATAAGTCTAAACCTCCTCTTCTCTAATTTAAACCCATTACCCCTCATCCTTTCACTACTGGCCCTTGGAAACAGCCCCTCTCCAGACCTTTTATAAACTCCCTTCAGGTACTGAAAGGTGGCTATAAGATCACCCTGGAGTCTTCTGTTCTCCAGGCTGAACAACCCCAGCTCCTTCAGCCTGTCCCCATAGCAGAGGTGTTTCAGCCCCCTGACCATCTTTGTGGACTCCTCTGGACCCTCTCCATCAGGTCCATGACTTTCCTGTGCTGAGGGCTCCAGAACTGGATGCAGTGCTCCAGGTGAGGTCTGAGCAGAGCAGAGTAGAGGGGCAGAATCACCTCTCTCCATCTGCTGGCCACCCTTCTCTTGATGCAGCCCAGGATGCCATTGGCCTTCTTGGCTGCCAGTGCCCACTGCTGGCTCATGTCCAGCTTCTCATCCACCAACACCCCCAAGTACTTTTCTGCAGAGCTGCTTTCCAGCCCCTCATCCCCCAGCCTGGATTGATAGTGAGGGCTGCTCTGACCCAGTTGCAGGACCCTGCATTTAATCTTGTTGTACCTCAAGAAGTTCACATGGGCCCACCTCTCCAGCCTAGTCAGTTCCCTCTGGATGACATCCCATCCCTCCAGCCTTTCAACAGCACCACTCAGCTTGGTGTCATCTGCAGACTTGCTGATGTGGCTCTCAATCCCATTGTCAATATCATTAATGAAGATATTAAACAATATAGATCCCAGTACAGACACCTGTCGCTTTTCTCCATCTGGACATGGAGCCATTGACCACCACCCTCTGGATGCAACCATCCAGCCAATTCCTTATCCACTGTACAGTCCACCCATCAAATCCATATCTCTCCAACTTGGTGAGTAGGATGTTGTGGGGACCGTGTCAAAATCCTTGCAGAAGTCCAGATAGATCACATCTACAGGTCATCCTTTGTCCATGGATGTAGTCACCTTATCATAGAAAGCCACTAGATTTGTCAGGCAGGACCCACCCTTGATGAAGTCATGTTGGCTGTCCTTCATCAGCCCATTGCCTTCTATTTGTCCTGTTAGACGCTCTAGGTGAATCTTCTCCATGACAGGGTGATAATTTTCAGGGTCCTCCTTTCTACCCTTTTTAAAAATGAGTGTAACAAGCCCCTTCTTCCAGTCCCCAGGGATTTCCTCTGACTGACAAGACTTCTCAAATATTGTGGCAAGTGGCTTGGTAGCTACATCAGCCAATTCTTTCAGGACTCTGGGATGAATCTCATCAGGTCCCATGGACTTATGTATATTTCGGTTCCTCAGGTGGTCACGAACCTGATATTCACATACAGTGGGGGGACTTGACCTTCCTGGTCCACACCTTGCAGTTTGACTTGGGGAGTGTTGGGAGAGACCTTGTTAGTGAAGACTGAGGAAAAAAAGTTGTTAAGAACCTCAGCCTTCTCCACATCCACTATTGCCAGCTCACCATTTTTACTCTTCAGGGGTGGAATGTTTCCTTTGATCATCCTTTTTTGATCGACATACCTGAAGAATCCCTTCTCATTATTCTTAGCATCCCTTGCCAAGTTCTTCTCCAACAATGCCTTGGCCTTCCTGACCTTGTCCCTATGTAATTGGGCAGTATCCTTATACTCTTCCCAGGATATTTGTCCCTGCTTCCACTGCTTGTGAAGCCCCTTCTTGCTTTTTAGTTTGACCAGCAGGTCTTGGCTTAATCACGCTGGCATCTTCCCAGTCCTGCTTGATTTCTTGCACCTGACAAGTGTGCACACATGTATATAATAAAAGTGAATATATGTGTGTACTTGTTTGTGTTAATATATATAGTATATATACAAATGTCACACACTACATATACACAAATATGTGCGTGTATATATGTGTGTGTGTATGTGTAGTCAGAAAGTATCCATTAGTTCATCTGTTAAACATTCAGAAGAAATCTTGACTACAGATGGTGAAATGGGATGTTTGGCTAGGTGGAGTGTCTCCTCTGTAGTACAGCTTTGATGTAAACCAGAGGCCAGGATCCCTCCCTGGTTTTTGTGTCACTATGAGAATATTACATGCTCACTGAACCAGGTCAGGGATTTGTGTGTCCAATGTGAATGTGGTAATGGGAGTCAGAGTGGAGAGAAATCTTATAATTAAGGAGAATAATTACAGACTGACCACACATAGATTTATTGGAAGAGTTCAAGAGTAAAAGAGAAATGGAGATTGAAATTGGCTTGCTGAATGTTTGCAGTCGAGATCTTGACTGCGGAGTGGGGACTGGAACTGGAAATTACAGTGTATGAATGACAAGATACAAAACCAAGAGAGTTTGGGAGTAAGGAGAGAATGTAAATAAGGAAGTCTCACTCTCAGGGACTGGGAAAAAAATGTGAGAGAATTAGCAGTTGAGTCCTGGTAAATCCTTCTTCTGCAAGTGCAAATTTTTTCAAGTTAACAACTGGTAAATGTGAGGAAATACAAGTTCTTATAAATTAGAATAAGAGATACCTTAAAGGTAGGATTCATGTACAGACATTTTACTAAGAGTGATCTTTGTTTTAGTGTGGTAACTATGCAAACCCACAGTCTGTATCTAGAGAAGTTAAATCAGACTGTCTATCAAGATTGTAGGGACTGGAAATTAAATGAGTGCATTTTCCTTCTAATTACCAACTGGAAGGAAGTATGGCTGAAAAAAAAAAGAAAAGCTGGACAATAAAGGGAAGCTGAGCAGAAGTATGATGGCATGAATTGTAGTTTACAGTATGGCCTTGTGGTTTTAAGCAAGGAGTGAATGAATAGTAATGCTAATTAGGTGGCTGCAACATGAAAGGAGCATAGAAATTACTACTGTTTCTCCCTGTTGTCCTCACAGACAAGTTTCTGACATGAATAACAGGCACACATTGACTCCCTGGTCTTTCTCCTGTCAAGACCTGATGTTAAGGTTCTGCGAGGTCAGAGACAATCAAAATGAATGTGATGACTTTGGATGAAATGACAGAAAATGAGAGTGGCTCTTTGACAGGTTAGTGAGTGGCTTCATGGCATGAAATACTGGAGGATGGAAAAAAGGATCAAATGTGAACTCCCAAGGAGACTGTTCAGGCCAAGGACATGACTTTTTAAGTGGATTAAGTATTTGAGGAAAGATGAAAAGGTGAGAGCAGCTAATTGTAGTGCTATTTGGAAATGGCATTATTCTGGAAGTGTTATCAGTTTTAGACTAATCAAGATGGTGTGACTGAAGGAAAGTAGTCTGCTTAAATTGTCTTCAGATAGAATGTTTCATTCTTCAGTATAAGGTTTCTTGCAATTGTTTGAATTAGTTGGATTTTTTTCGTTAACCAAGGTGTATAACCCTCACTAGTGTTAATGAGAACAGTTTGCCTCAAGAAGAATCTACCATCCCTTTCAGCCTCTCCCTTTTAAATCATAGTGCATTAGTGCTATTGAACCAACTACTATATTGAATTTCTGCTTCCCAGTTTAGCCTGCATGCTAATCTTCTGAGTGCTACTATTTTGTCCCTGGAAATTTAGGCTTTGGAACTATATTTCTGTGTTTTGTGCTACGATGAGAACAAAAACATGTTGTCTTCAAATTGTGTGTAGTAGATTTACAGTATTTGAAGATGTAATTTATCTGTGTGTGGGATTGTGCAGGGTGCTGTTTTAATTGTAGAGAAGATACTGGGAAAACCAAACATAAACTAAATGCTCAGTGGATTTCTATTAGTTTCATTTCAATTACAGAGCTAATTAAACAGAAGCAAACAAGAAGGACTTATTTCTTACATCTTAGAATTGTGATCAGCTAATTGTGTATATTTTTGCTTCTCAAAAAATGGTACACACTATTCTGAATAACGTGTGATATATATATATTATTAGATAATTGCTTTTACTGTGTAGTTTTCATTCTGCAGCTGTCAAAACAAGGAAGGAACACTCAGGTGTGGCAATTGTCACACCTGCTTCAATTACTGATATGAAATAGAGTATTCTAATTACTGAAATTTATGATAGAGAAACCTTGTAAAATAACCATGGTACTTCCATATTTTGTGGCAGTTTCAAAAACAAGGGAGAGAAGGGAAAGAGTTGTATTTTGTCTGAAAAGACTCCTTCTACACCAGGTGATAGAGCAAATCCTATTAAAGTATTATTTAGATACAGTCAAAAGGTAGACTCCTCATTGAATCTTGGATACACATCAGTGATTCTTTTACTACAGTTTAACAGAGTAAACAAGTGAAGTAGAGTGGGCATAGGATTATTAGATCAACAATCAGCAAGCTAGCCACACTAATGGTTGTTACTAGATAATTCCAAAATTATCTTAGAAAGAATCTGTCAGTGCAAATGTACTTACCTACAAGGATCATGCATCATGAGTGCTTTAGAACTATAGAAAGCTGTAATTGGTCACAATGCACTGAGACTGAGTGGAAGCCCAGGCTAGTGTCTCTGTTTTAACAGAATGTGTTTGATGGATGTAGTTTCTGAAAGCCTCAGTGACAGACAGGTTCATCCAGCTTCTAGTTTCCCTCTTCTTTATTAATATACACTGAGGCATCCACTGAGACGATGTTCTCTTGAGCTAAGAAATGTGTATCTGTATATCTGTATATCTCTTCTCATTCCCATCCTGACCCCTCTCCCAGACTGTAGAGGCTAAAGAAGACAGACACAAGATTAAGGGCAAAGGAACATTGCTATCCTAGTCAAGGAGCTGAGCTGTGGAGAGAGAGAATGAACAGTCAGCTACTGAACAGAAACAGGGACTTAATCCAACAAGGAGGGTAAAGGAGTCCAAGGCAGTTAAGTTTTAAATACCATTTCCTCCTGGCCCAAGATAGGTGCATTCCATTGAGTAATAAATTGAGGAGACGTGCTGGGA
This sequence comes from Corythornis vintsioides, assembly GCA_025447755.1. Classification (NCBI taxonomy): domain Eukaryota; kingdom Metazoa; phylum Chordata; class Aves; order Coraciiformes; family Alcedinidae; genus Corythornis; species Corythornis vintsioides. The sequence continues at coordinate 16,274 of JAOEGS010015682.1, read as the reverse complement.
AACCTGCATGGATAAGCAGGGAGCTTCTGAAGACGATTTCAAGGAAGAAATAAATGTACATCTCATGGAAAAAGGGACTTACCACTTGGCAGAATTATAGAGAAGCTGTCAGAGCATGTAGGAATGCAACAAGGAAGGCCAAGGCCCTCTTAGAACTTAAACTGGCTTCTTGAAATATCTCAGTGGTAAGAGTAAGAATAGGGAAAGTGTGGGACCATTGCTGAATGAGGCGGCAGCCCTAATAACTGGTGATGCAGAGAAGGCAGAGATGATGAACACCTTCTTTGCTTCGGTCTTTATTACTAAGACCAGCCCCTGTGTACTCCAATCTCTGGATGAAGGGGAACAAGACTTGTGGAGGGATGACTCTCCACTGGTCAATGAAGACTGGGTTAAGGACAAATTAATACAAATTGAATATTCCTAAGTCCATGGGCCCTGATGCGATGCACCAAAGAGTGCTGAATGAATTGGCTGATGTTGTTGCCCTACCACTCTAAATTATTTTTGCAAAATCATGGCAAACAGGAGAGGTGCAGGAGGACTGGAGGAAAGCCAGTGTCACCACTCCAGTCTTCAAAAAGGGCAAGAGAGAAATTCCAGGAAACTATACACCTCAGCCTTACCTCCACCCCTGGAAAAAAAAAAACTGAGTAGCTCATTCTGGAGGTCATCTCTAGACACATAAATGAGAAGAAGATTATCAGAAATAGTCAGCATGGATTTACCAAAGAGAAGACATGCTTGACTAATCTGATTGCCTTCTATGATGTTGTAACTGAATGGATAGATGCTGGGAGACCAGTGGATGTGTCTGTCTTGACCTGAGCAAGGCTTTTGACACAGTCTCCCATAACATCCTTGTGAACAAGCTCAGGAAGTGTGGGATAGAAGAGCAGACAGTGAGATGGATTAAGAACCAGCATGACACCAGCACAGGCTGGGAAGTGATCTGCTGGAGAGCAGCCCCATGGAGAAGGACCTGGGAGTTCTGATGGACAACAAGCTATCCATGGGACAGCAATGTGCCCTGGTGGTCAGAAGGCCAATGGTATCCTGAGGTGTATTAGGAGGAGTGTGTCCAGCAGAATGAGGTAAGTTCTGCTCCCCCTCTGCCCTGGTGAGACCTCACTTGGAATATTGCATCCAGTTTTGGGCCCTCACCTCCAGAGGGACAAGGATCTACTCGAGAGAGTCCAACAGAGAGCTACAAGGATGATTAAGGGACTGGAACACGTCTTATGAGGAAAGGCTGAGACCCATGGGGCTCTTGAGAAGACTGAGAGGGAATTTCATACATGTTTATAAATATATGAGGGCTGAGTGTCAGGAGGAGGGAGGCAGCCTTTTCTCACTTGTGCCCTATGACAGGACAAGGGGAAATGGATGGCAGCTGGAGCACAGGAAGTTCCAGCTCTCTTCTTTTCTTGGCAATGCAAAACTGGCATGCTTGACATTTTCTTTTGTTTTTCTTTGAAACCTGCCTTTGGTACAAGCCAGCAGGAAAATAAACTTTGGCTTCAGTAAAGTTCTTAGTACCCTGCTACTCTATTAGGTCACTTACATATAGTTGAAAACAGTGAAAATGCCTGTAGAAAATTGGTCAGGTCTATCTAGGAATTTAATTTTTTTGTGATGTAACATTTTTATTCGGTTAGTAAATGGACTCAGAGAAATGCTAGATAATATTACATTCTAGAGAGGAAAAAGTTTTACAAATTTGGGTATTCAGACTATGTTCTCAATGCTACTAGTATCTTTTTAAATGTGATATAATAGTAACTGTTCCAGAAGAATGATTACATCAGTCTTATCTAGCCCCCCAGTATAAATGCATGTCTGCAATTTATAAGGACATAGAAAGAATCAATGCCAATACTTAAAGGTTATTTGAGCATAACATTGATGCTTTCCAACTGAGAGATATGCAGTCTTGTACCACTCAGTATAAGCATGCAGAGATTACTATGGGAGTTAATAGGGTTAATGTAAAATATTTTTTTGGTTAGTTTATTTTAACATGTGAATTTACTTGTGTTCTACAATTAATTTTTAGATTTTAAATAAGCTGTGTTTTGAAAATATCTACGTGTATCTCCCATATTCTCATGCACAACTTAAACTGCAAATTTTGATGTTGTTTTTTATTCAGTATTTCTGTCTCTTTCCACCATATTACTGTATGGAGTAGAAAATAGGCAGAAAAATACCCTGTGCAACCTATCAGTGTAGTATGGAGTGGGTCTAGTTCAGAACCTCAGGTTCCTGCAACATTATGCTTGGGATGCATCTATAGTGCCATGTGTTTTGATCTGTCTGATGGCTGGTCTGCCAGGAATGGAAAGCAGTGGTGAGAGAGGAAAGCAAATAAAAACTTTAACTTTCTGAATGCCTGTTTATAGTAATCTGGGAAATATTTGGCAGCCTAGGGATATAATATGGGAAATGCAGTATATTAAAACCATAATTAATACAACCTGTCTTTTAGCAAAGGAAAACCATAGAACCTTATTCTTACCTAATTCTGAGACATCCCTGTGTGGTGAATCTGTGATACATGTGATGAAACTGGAGGAAGATCAGAGCAGAGCAGATTCTAAGCAAATTGTGAGAGGGAATATAAAAGTTGATAGGGGTGGTGATGCAAAAAAATGCAAAATCTTTGTCATCCCCCCATTTGTGAAGGCATAGCTTGGAAAATATAATACTTTTTACAATATACTGTGTCATGTACAGGATTTTTTTAAATTGACGTTGTGGGGTTTTTTCTCATGTATAAGAAATTCTGTAAGTCATTATACAGTACCTTTGTTCCTTGCTATAAAGCACCGTTAATCACATTTTAATGCACAAGACATCAGTGTACCAAACTGCTGTGGATTTGCTGTTCCATACATACTGTGTGTAGTCTGGAGGGCTCTTCATCCTCCTGCCTTCCTACCCAGGGGAGGGGCAAGGTGCAGCCTGCCCGATGTGTCACTGAGCTCTCTGCTGTGGCTGAGACAACAGCCATCTGCCAGCAGAGAGCACTGCAGCCCGCTGCCACTGCTCGAGGGGCCATAAATGGTAACACGTCGGAAACAAAGCAGATGAGTAAGGAGTATATAGGGAAGCACTAAACGTAGAGACAGAACTGCATGTAAAGGTGAGGCAGGGAAGAAGCTCTCTAAGAGGAAAATAATGAAGAACGGAGGCAGGGAAAGGTGGGCTAGAAAAGTGGAAGGGAAACCCAAAAATATGGACTGTTAGAAAACAAACTGTAAAAGAGGAAGAATGAAGAGAAGAGAAGAGAAGAGAAGAGAAAGGAAATACTGGAAAATTGACCTGGAGGATGAAAGTAAAATGTCTTGTAAAGAGATTGTGGCATTCTACTTACCCCCTGAGCCAGAAGAGAGTTGTGATTCCTGATGCTGAGCACAGAGGAAGGACAAGGACCCAGAAAGTGCTACTGCCTTTTATTATCATAGAGCAATATATATGTGTGTATCTGGTTTGTTTTTTTTTTTTTTCTTAATGCACTTTCTGTATTGTCATTTGCTTGAAATTCACATCTCTCATGGGTTTTTTTTCTGAGCTCATTTTACACTTTCATAATACATTGTAGTAAGATGATCATATAAATTTCAACTGCAGAGTATGGCATTTCCTACTTCTAACTCCAAAAGTACATCATAATCCAGAATCAAAGAGTATGGGGCTGTCACTACATTTTAGGGGGTGGAGGGAAGTGGAAAGGAGGTTTCTGGTACTTGCAATGGGTGCAGCATGTCCACAAATCCAGCTTCTTAAGGATTTTTCTAGATTATTAGCTGAATGTTGAAAGGAAATGCTTTTCTTCCCTTTCTTCCAATAGTATCTTTACAAAGTCCTTGTAAAATGTCAGTGTTAGGTAAAATCTGCAGTTTTCTAATGGTGGTTTAGGGCTTCCTGTAACCTTTTGATATCATTAAATCCCCCACCCCCTTAAGCCTCCCAACTTTTCTTACTTAATTGCACATGGGAATAAGGAAATAGGGATCCAGTTTATTGTTATCCAGGTGGCATTTCCTGTTACTTAGCTTTATAGTTTTGTGTCTAGTAATCAGTATGCAGAAAGCTGGAAAAATGCCTGTAATTCTAAAATGAACTCTCTGTAGCTCTCTCCCTCCCACTTTGCACTCTTCTTTTAGTACCGCCCATTCCATGCACCCTTTAGCCAGCAGCAATACAGCTGTGTTTGATCATAAACCACTTAAACTCCAGGCTCACTGGCAGGGGAAACTTTAGCGTGAAGCACAGCATTGGTTTGTCTCGGGGAGGGGAGATCTCTTTTTTTTTTTTCCCTTCTACCTCCCTGATCACTGAGGACAGTAGCAGCACTCTCCTTTTAATTTCTCCTTGAATTTGCATGAAGCTCATCAAATTTTTTTCAGTACATTAAGCGGCATTGAGAGATGCCCTTCAACAGAGTTGTGTGAAAGAGCAGCATAAAACAGACAACAGAGATAAAGCACGCCTTGCAGATGGACTAACACAGCCCTGGGATCCTGGCAAGCAGTTCCTTCACTGCATTCTCTGAGCACTTCACGGTGTTAATAAGTCTCTCACAGCAATGGATTGCCTGTGAAGTCAAAACCACTTCGGATCTTTTAGAAGATATTGCATCATTAATTAAAACTATCATTGTGAAGTAAAAATGGCTGTCTAGAGCAAAATGTGTAAGACAGAAAAATTTTGGAGAGTAAAGTATTGAATCAGTTGAGCAAAGCTTGAAAGCATTAAAATCTGCAGAAATCATCAAGTCCTGAGAAGTCTAATCATGAATTCTGGAGTTGCTATGAAATATGGAAATGACTCCCCTGCAGAGCTGAGTGAGGTAAGCAGTTTCAGTGCCCTTCTTTATGCTTTAAAAAGAAATACTTCCCTTCTGGGCTTTCAGTCTGCAAGCAATGCAATTAAAAATTAATAGAATGTGTATCTTGCTATAACTTGCTATGCCAGTCAGGAAATGATCTGAACTTTTTTGCTGCTTTACTTTGAATAAGTGGTGAAAAGCAAATGAATGTAGCCATGTAGAGACATTTTTTTCCTGTTATCCTGCAGCAGAGATTGCCTCCCAAGAGCTGTGTTTATACCCAACATTCATCTTTGCAGTAGGTGAAATATGGAGATCTCCGTTGAGATTAAGCAGATGGTGACTAATTTAGGAGGGAAGTGGTGTGAGTGGAAGATAACAAATATTTATTAATAAGACAACAACATTCACAGAACTTGTGTTTGGCTGTATTTAGCCAAGGTGATGTTTCTTTAGGTTAGATGAATTAGGTTACTTCACTTCTTTGCTTAAAAGAAAACAAGCCCTGGAAAACTTTCTGCTATTCCTTTAGAAATGATAGTAAGCTGTTATTTCTTAGGAATATATCTGTTTTTTGTATAAAATGATCATGTGTGTATTTTTAATAAGTTTTTAAATTGAAGCCATATCAGATGTTATGCAAATGTTTAATAAATATTTCAGAAGTGGCATATTTTGTCAGTTACTGAAATCTCTTAGATATGTCATCCTTAAGGGCTTTACTGAGAACTGCTAATTTAATTATACTATGAAATCCCAAGCTTTTGATTGAGGTCATTTTGTAGAAAATGGAATCTGCAGATTGTATTGTCCCAGAAGAACCAAAATGTTTCTCTTTCACCTTTGCCTACTTTTTGATATACCTTTTACTGTTGCATAACCTTGTTTACTTTATGGGAATATTAGATAGGGTATACTTGACTGAATGAGAAATTTAACAATTTCTGAAGTTAATTGTGCAGAGAAGGGAGACGCTGAGCTATAGAATGAAAAATAAATCAATAGACTAGCAAAGGGACCAACAATGTAAGGAAGGGGAAGCAGAGTACATGTGAGAGACCTAAGCAAGTGCAAGTACAATTCCATGCAAGAGGAATAGTAGGTTTGTAACTAGGCAGAAAGAAATATCATATGTTTTCCTTCTTTAAGTACAAAAGAGTTAAATTTCATTAACTCTGTATTACTTTTTCAGATGATTGTTTAAAAATTTTCTTTTGACAAGTCAACATAAATGGAGTTCATCAATTCAGCGTAAAAGCCCAGGTTACTTTTGATGATAATTTGCCATGGTCTTTCAGGCTGTGTTTGTATTGATGGTCTTCTGCTCACTGATGTCTATTTCCTCAACATTTCATTTTCAAGACTGTGCAGGATCACATAAAACTATGGAGTGTCACCACTGGATACTTGCATAGTTATTTGGAACAGTCATTGTTTACTGGTAGCACAGCTACCTTGAAATATTACCTATTCAGGTTTACTCAACACATCCACTAAGTCAGACTTGTAAGAAATACTTTTTTATTCTGATGTTTAAACATGGGAAACTGTGAAAGAAGTCTGTAATTGTGCACCATGCAACACTGAGGGGGAGGGGTTATTTTTTTTAACAAACTTACTTTAATACTTAATTTACACTTGTACTCTGGTGCTGCAGGTTAATTAGCAATAGACCCCGTTCTGACTTCAGGCATCCCAGAAAAGATCTTGGACTCATAACTTTACCTCAGCTGCTAATAGCAATTTCTTTGCTGCTAGTCTTAATCTTTGTGGTTTGAGCTGCATGCATGAGCATTCTTTAGCCTGAGTCACTTGAAGGGCCATGTCAGCTTCAGCACTGTTTTTGTATAAAACAGTGTGTTTTGAGTGAAACATGGAGGCCTTACCAGAAGCATCATATTCCGTCTCCCATAGGGGAGTAGATGCATTAGTACTCTGAGATGCAGTTAGTTTATTACCTCTAACCTTTAATTACTCAACCAACTCCCTCTAATTTGTATGCTCATATTAGACCTTTTCCTATTGGTAGTACTGGTTCTGTTTTCTTGCTGTAATTGAAGATAAAAAGCCTGGGTAAACCTATACCCACGGTTTATGTATGTGTGTTTCTTACCTCTTTGTCTTGCTTTCCCCATTTTCCTTCCTTTCTGGCTATATCTTCTGCATGCTGTGTTTTATTTTTGATGAATGGATGATAGTAGCATTGTATTCTTTATACAAAAAATGGAATTTCATTAAATCACTGCTGTCTTAGTGTGTTTTCGCCTGCACCTCTATCTCTGTGGTCAGCTCATATATTTACATTATAGTGTGCTGCTACCAGTGTGTATTTCTGAATGGCAAGTATGATGACAAATCAAGAAAGACCACGCTTCATATGATGCACAGCATGTTTTGATATAGGTGCCTTGATTTCTTTTTCTCAGTACATAAAGCTATAGGCATGAATCTACTGTTATTACAATAATCAGGAAAACTACAAGACCCTTACAATAGAGTAAATTCATTCTTGCAGAGATGGATGCTTTAGGCAAAATAGAAAATTAAATTATTGCAACTTGTTCCATTTGCATTAAAACTTGATACTTGAGACTTAGATCTCTTTCTTGGAGATGGGCAAAAATTAAGGTATCTCTTTTTTCAAGACACAGCATAATTGTAGAAAATTGTGTGTGGTTGATATTAGCTGTTCCTAAACTCTTGTCCAGCTAAACAGAGATCTTGATAGTCTTTATTTACTCCCCTCATCTCTGTCCAAAGCTCACATAGAAAGCAGAAAAAAAAAAAATCTGATCTCTGACATAGGTTAAACAGACCTTTAAAGTTAACCCTTTGTGGTTCCCTAGCTCTAGAGTTCATATTGTTGTTTATTCATACACATATCAGTACATGTTACTCCATTTCTTCTGTTTTCTTTCCCTACAAACTTCTATTTCTTTTGTCCAAAGAAAGATGAGCCAATGTGCTGTTTGCATGGTAGATTCAGTGTATTGTAACTGCATAAAGACATAAAAGAAGCATTGTTCTTGCTTAGCAAGGTTTGCTTGATGGTGGTGGTAGGTTGGGTGATACATTAAGAAAGGCCAATCTAGAAAGACTAGAATTTGCAGGTTGCTGCACTCCATGAGAATGAACAATAGCCTTTGGTACCGTGATAAGTAGCAGTGACCAACCAAGCTCAGTTCTACTCTTATAAAATGAGCCTTCACCTGTCAATATTATGGCTTAACATGATTCACAGAGTTTGCTTTTTAAAGCTTGATCCAGGAAGGATGTGATTTATGTGCAATATGCGACACCCAAATTAGGGAAGTGCTCTTTATATCCCTTCATTTTTTTTTAGTCATACAAATTTTTTAAGCCAACATTGTCTAGGTGATCCTGCTCAGGCAGGGGGGTTGGACTAGATGATCTTCTAGGACCCTTACAACCCCTAATATCTATGAATCTATCTATGAATTGTGAACATTACTGAAAACAGGTATAGGTAAATGAGTTCAGTGCACAGAAATGGAAATTATAGACTGATTTTTAACTATATAATTTTAAAGCTTCATTCAGTTTCTCTGCAGAAAGAGGTGTTCATCTAGAAGGATCTGGGTTGCCTAATCTACATTTGCTTGTTCTTCCAAATTCAAAGACACTGCCAGGCTTTAATTCCCAGCATTCTGGGAAGTATCAAAACATACTGGCTTTGTTCTTAAACACTTTCATGGACATTCACTGTTGAGATGGTGCACTGAGGTAGGGAGATCTGTTCCATGACCTAGGACACCAGCTGGGCTAAATGTGGGCAGCAGCTATGCCCATGCCTAATTCTGGGACAGTTTAAATTAGTAGTGTAGGAACATAAAGGAAATATAAGTATTGAGTTTAATGGTGGGTATTTTTTCAGCTATATACTTAAGGGCTAAATTGTATCCTCAGATTATAAATCAAATTATGCTCTTGGATATAATTTTCATTAGAGTGAGCTTTGTGAATTTGCTGACTGTTAGACTGCCTAAGATATTTTGTTGTATGAAAAGGGCTGGTATTATAGTATTGTAATACATTCAATTGATGTAGATTATTTGTATAATGTGATTGTTTATTGTGGTCCATTTATGAGTGCTGTATTTGTTGGTGATATATAAATTCTAAAAAGGGTATATTCCTTTCTGCACAGCAAAATTAGAAGATGCCATGCTGCTTTAGAGTTATCCTTTATATCTTCTGTTTTTTCTTTTCTGCTTGTCTTATGTTTAGAATGTGAATGTTGTGTCTTGCAGCATTAGATACATCCACATATTCTTTAACCTTGTACATTGATTGGAACAAACAGATGAGTTATTTGTTATGGAAAAAAATGACTAAGTTATTTCTTTATTTTAACAACAAAGTATTAAAAATTTTGGACAGAGGAAGGGAAGATAGGATTCAAAGTCTGTATTTCTGTAGGAAGAAGAATAGTAAATCCCTAAGAAGGTTTTCATCAAAATCCTGTATGTAATACCAATGTGAATAAGTGATTAAGTGAAGAGAAAGTAAAAATTGAAAGGCTTAAATTGTGATTTCTTTTATAATTTTATGGTAGGATATTACTTCACTTTTAAAATTACTATATATACTTAGAAATTTCACTTTGAAGAAAACATGTGTAACAAGAATTACAGAAAGAAAAGGGGATGCATGGCTTGAATTCGAGTGTAAGAGGCCACTAAGTAAATCTGGGGGGACTTGTGGGGTGAGGGTGGTAAACAGTAGATTGGACCAAGTCTCACTGGCAAGGGAGAAGTTGAAACAGTGGCAGTCCACAACCTAAGGTGCTTTCCCATGTGTGTCTCTGTTCTTTTAGAACAAGCATCAGCTTGTGCTCACACTATACATATACATGAGGAAATAGCACTGATGGAATGGGGAACAGGGTTTGTGTGCACTCAAGATTAGGATTGAATATCAAACACTTGTTTCATCTTGGTGGATTTGGTAGTCTTCTCGTTAAGACAGTTAAGAAGGAAATATCACCCTAATATTGTATTTGCTTCCTGATTGGTCTCTGGCCATGCAACAAGCATGCCAGTGTACTTCCACAACATCTCATGTGCAAATAAACACCCATTTCCTACAGTAATTCTGTCTTTGCTACTAGACATGACCTTAGCTGTCAGTGTCAAGGGTACATTCAGATTGTAACATTAAAGAGTGTACTGCATCCTTCCACCAGTTAAGCTATATATGTTTCCCTGGTCAGAAGATATTTTGGAAGGTGTGACGCATTCTGTTGTTGATCCTTTAAAATATTGCAGCCTTGCAAGAGATCAGAGTGCAATGTTGTTATCAACTACTAATCATCACAGAATCACAGAATGTTAGGGGTTGGAAGGGAGCTAGAAGATCATCTAGTCCAACCCCCCTGCCAGAGCAGGATCACCTAGACCAAGTCACAAAGAATCTTCCCTGACTGGGAATCGAGCCCAGGTATAGCGGTGAGAGAGCCAAACCCTAACCACTAGACCACCATGACTACATGACAGATTTCTAAATTATTTAAACCTTGAAAAAGTTCTGTAACTTTTGGATTCTAATGGAGACCTGGGTAAAACTTCTATCTGGTTGTTGCAATAACACCTGTAGCCTTAAAAAAAAATGTTCTTAGTTTTATTGCTTCAGAGATGCTGAGGTAGAGTTTGCAAATCTTCTTTTGGTGAACTCTCTCCTTTTTTTCTGGTTTAAATGGGCTTTGCAAAGTACTAATCAACTTTGAAAACCTGACATCTTCCCATACTATTGTCTTGAGGGGTGTTGAGACAGTAAACATGAAATAAAAATGCAGAATTTAAAGTTACTGTGTGTGTCTTGGTTACACTGGTGTATCTGTCCTAAACTAAATATTTCAATGGGAAATTCAATGAATGGGCTCTGAAGTGACCATCAAGTCTGAATGCAACTTTTTGATTGGATACACTTCCTTGATCTAATACAGATCAGGTATCTTTTTGAAAAATCTAATTTTTATAGCTTGCTTTGAAATCTTAAGCTAAATTATATAGGTGAAAACACCCTTTGAAAGGGGAAGGTCAGCTTTTCTGGAGTCATTTGGACATCTATAGTTTACTACTAGGCATGTTTGCTGGTATGTTATCTGTGACCTGTACTTCTGATTTTAGAAACATGGAGTAGAACATGAACATTAATCCATAGTCAAGCTGGGAGCAATGGTATGATCAATGTGTATAATTTACAGTGTGACTGATGCATGGTATTTCCAGTGTAAAAAAAACATAGTGACTTCAAAGAAAGTTGTGGGGTATTTTTTTCTGGATTTGTGTGAACTGCTTATCAGGCACAAGAGTATGTTCCAGGCTTGGATGTTAATAAATTGAAGCACTGTAAAAAGATTAGTCAAAATGCTGACACTGTCATCACAGATAATGCTCTTCTGCAACCAGTAAAGAAAAAAAGAGACAAAGATTATGTAATTTATCTGCCTGGTATTTTAATATTCCTTGCTCCTAAAAAAGACCTTGAAAAATGCCTTGAGCATTTCATTTAATGTCATTTTTCAGCATATGGGATGAAAAAAGTTAAGATAAACGTATGCTGTGAAAATAACATTAACAATATATTGGGTCCTCTAAATACTGTTACAGACTTTTATGGTTTTGTTTTTAGATTAAAAAACAAAACAAAACAAACAAACAAAACCTCAGCAATAAAACACAGTTAATTCTCATGACATTTTTAGAGATCAAGACCATGATCCTTTCCCTCCTTCCCTTCTGACCTGTCTTGGAAAAGAAAAATGTATTTTTGTACTTAAGCAGGCTTGAACATACCAGGATGTGGCACTGTGTGGGTACAATTGCAAGATTCTCTTTTCAGAAGGTATTTCTGTATGTTCCTCTGCAACCAAGTATGGTCATCCCTGAATTCAAAGATTCTCTATGATGGAAGTATGGAGGTTTGGTGCGGGGATCTGGTGCTGGTATAGTATTGTGATAACAGTGATAATCTGTGTAAGTCAGTACCATGTCACAATTTGCATTAGAAATGACACTTCATGAACGATTTCTATTTTCTAAAGATTTATATTTCTATCATTTCCAATCAAAAAAATATTAATTAAGACTCTGGAAATTGGCTGCATATTCTAACACTGTTGTAACTATACATGAAAAATTGTCATTGAAATTAAAATATTGATTGACAGAAATTTTTTCAGTCCTGCCAAATGTAAATAAATACAGAACTGGTTTTTTATATATGTTTAGATATGCTTCACCCATGTATAAATTTTTATCCTGGATCACACAAATTTTACTAGACTGTATTGTCTTTTCAAGTGAAAGCTGAAAACATGTAGTCAGTATCCACAGTTCTAGAGGAACAATCTAAATTGATTTTATTTTCCTTCATTTTTTCAGCATTGCTATTTGTGATGACTTTTGGGTTTGGTTGGTTTTTTTGGGGTAAGACAAAAAATAGCATCTTGATTGAAGAGGTAGCTCATGGTAGAATACAGACAGCACCAGAGCTATTTGGGACTTGGGCTGTGCCTCCTTGTGTTGTCTCTGAGTAAATCCCCCTGCTTTTCTGTGTGTATTTTTAGTTTTTCTGGCCTGCCTTGACTGTAACCTCTCCTAAACTGAGTATTTTTTCTTATTGTTAGTATGGTTAAACTGCGGGGACTGCTGGTCATTATTTCAATGTATGTAATTAATAATGATTTGAGTCACTTAAAGATCCCAAGATACTTATAATGAAAAGTCAGATGTCAGCAAAGAGTTGTGGTAGAATTCAGACTCTGGCTCTACAGATATGTTATGCGAGCTGGAAGCAGTCATGGTGACAGGTAACTGTTCCCAAAGTGGCATTAAGTCATCCACAGTCTGGTTCTCTATTTCATGTTCTGAAATTCTGTTTGGAGTGCTCCCTTATGCTGTCGAACTGCTGCCTTGATATGCATATTGAAAAAGTTACTTCTCTCAGTGCAAGCCTGTATTATACAAAATATTTTAGAACGTTATGTATGTAAATATTTTGCTTTAGGGGGTGAACTTTAGGGGGTAACTGAAACAGAAAAGCTTATGGTGTCTAAATTTGTGTTTTTAAAGATGACTTAGCTATGTTCAGATGCTTTTTTCTGCAATATTAAAATATCTCCGTTTAAAGTGAAATATATCTAAATGCAGATAAAAATGTTACCAGTGTGCAATGACTAAGAATTACTGGCATTACCTACTGTTGTAAGAGATTCTTATTTTAAACATGTTATTATTTTTTTTTCTGCTTATGCTGTTCTACTATTTTCAGCTACATGAGGAAGTGTTTAAAAAAAACAGTTAATTACTAATGGCTGCTACTGTAATAGTAAACACATTTTTTGTTGTTATAGAACATCGACCGAAATAAGATGAAAATAGTTTACCATGTTAAAATACTGTTTGTCTTTGTGTGTTAAATATTTATGTTCATTAAGAAAATTTCAAAATTTGGCTGGCCTTGTCTTTATAACAAAGATTAAAAAAATAAATTTGTATTGTAATGCAAGTACAGATTTAATATTTTTGATGGAACTGTTATTGACATTTGTTCATTTTTCTTCCTAATTTAAATTGCTGTTGCATTCTGCCTTTGCAAGACTGACCATTGAAATTGCAGTCTTTCGTAAAATGAATTTCTTGCAAAAATTATCAGATTAAATCTTACATTTGTTTCCACAAATTAAACAAGTGAAACAAAGCTTTCTCACCTTAAACATATAAGAACATACAGTGACTCTGCTGACATGAAGATTTGCAATAAGATTTGGAATTTGCCTGGGTATTAGCATTTATGTGATTTTTCTGTCCAGGTATTCAGAGAAATAAGCAAAAATGTTCACAGTTGCTCAGTACAAGATTCGTCTATATCACTACACTAAAGTTTTCACAGAGAAGACCTCACTAGGTTTGCTTTATCTTGGAGGTTAGAAGAAGTCTTGAACAGTTGTTCCCTGGGTTGTTTTTTTTTTGGTTAGGCTAAAGTCCCTTTGATGAGGTGTGAGGATGTCTGTTCTCTTCTGGTTTGAGACAATTCCAACTCATACCCATACAGTCCAGCCTTTTCATTTTCTAAAGATCCTTACTTCTGATTAAAAATTGTAAAGGACAGGAGCAGGACTTTGAAATCAGGAAAAGGCACAAGAGAGAGTGGGCTCTGGCTGACAGGTGCAGAGACAAACCAAACACCCACAAACCCTTGGGACCCTGATGGGATCCACCCATGAATGCTGAGTTTGCTGGCTGATATTATCACTAAGCCACTCTTTATCACCTTTGAAAGATCATGGAGAACAGGCAAGGTGCCTGAGGACTGGAGGTAAACCAATGTCAAATCCAGTCTTCAAAAAGGACAAGAAAAAGGATCCAGGAAATTACAGGACAGTTAGCCTCATCTGCATCTCTGGAAAGATGATGGAGGTCATCTCTAAGCATGTGGAGGAAAAGAAGGTTATCTGGAGTGTTCAACATGGACTCACCAAGAGTAGACCGTACTTGCTTAATCTGATAGCTATCTTTGATGGTGTGACAAGCTGTTAGATGAGGGAACAGCAATGGATGTGTCTACCTTGACTACAGCAAGGCTTTTTATGCTCTATCCTGTAACATCCCTGTAAGTGAGCTTGGGAAGTCTGGCTTAGACAAGTAGACATTGAAGTGGATTGAGATATGTCTGAACAATAGAGCTCAGAGAGTTGTGATCAGTGACACGGAGTCCATTTGGAGGCCTGTAGCTAATGATTTTCCCCAGGGGTAAGCACTGGGTCCAATCTTATTCAACATCTTCATCAATGACCTGAATTAAGGGACAGTGCACCCTCAGCCAGTGAAACAAAATGTGAGGAGTGGCTAACATGAGAGGGCTGTGCTGACATGAGAAGGACATGGAAGTCCTGGTGGAGAAAAAGTTCACCATAAGCCAGTTGTGTGCCCTGGTGTCCAAGAAAGCTAGTGATATCCTGGGGTGCATTAAGAAGTGTGTGACCAGCAGGTTGAAGGAGGTTCTTTCTCTTCAAGAGAAAACTGAGAGAGGATCTTATTAATGCTTGTAAATATCTAAAGGGTGGGTGTCAAGAAAATGGGGCCAGTATCTTTTCAGTGGTGCCTTGGAATAGGAAAAGGGACATTGGTCACAAATTAGAACACAGAAAGTTCCAACTAAATGTAAGGAAAAACTTCTTTACTATGAGAGTGATAGAGCACTGAACAGGCTGCCCAGAGAAGTTGTGGAATCTCCTTCTCTGGGCGCCTTCCTGTACAACCTGATCTAGGTGCACCTGCTTTAGTGGGAGGGTTGGTTTAGATGATCTCCAGGGGTTCTTTCCAACCCCTTACATTCAGTGATTCTGTGAAAGAAGGCTGGAAGGAGAAAACAGGACCTGAAGTGAGGAGGTAGCAGCATAGAGAGACAGGGTAGCAGAGGTCAATGGGAGTACTCCTTGGGCAGAAAGCTTGGTATGTTACAAGGAGTCTGTGCTACAAGATGAGAATAGAGACTTAAGAATTTGAGAGGAGGGGGTGGCTGAGAAGGGTATTGTTGAGACCTGGCTGTATGACACGAAACAAAAAATCTGGGATAGAAAAGAATGGAAAAGAAGCCCAGAAAAGAGAGGCTTACACATGAATATGCAAGTGTTTAGAAAATTCATGCAAGCTTCCCATCTGCATATAGGCAAAACATCATGCAGTTATAGTATTAATTTTAATACTTTAGTACAAAGGCTTTGAATTATGTTTACAATAACATTGTAAATCCATCACTTTGCAGATTCAGCTGTTGAGTTTCGAACTATTATAATACTTCTTTTTTTTTAAAAAAAAATGAGTTGTTTGCAGTATTATTGATTGCATGTTAAATTTTGTAAATTACCATCACTAACCTTTGCATAGTTTTGGAAAGGCTTCAGCAGGTGGTTGCTAGATTTTATTGCACATTACCAGGATAATACTGGAATGTAATACATCTCAAAGTAGAAATTTGTGTCAGGCTTATGAAAAATGGCTATCTGCTGATAACCAAAATGAGATACTGTTTTAAAAATAGACCATTTATACATGTTAAAATGTGTGAATATTTCACAGGAACACAGGATGTCAAGGGTTGGAAGGGACTCTGGATATCTTCGAGTCCAACTCCCTGCCAGAGCAGGACCATACTATACAATATAGTACACTATAATCCAATCTACCACAGGTGACAAAGGAATGCATCCAGGTGGGTCTTGAAAATCTCCAGAGAAGGAGACTCCACAACCTCTCTGGGGAGCCTGTTCCAGTGTTCTGTAACTCTTAAAGAAGTTCCTTTTCATGGTGAGCTGTAACTTCCTGTGATTCATAGATTCATAGGTATTAGGGGTTGGAAGGGACCTAGAAGATCATCTAGTCCAACCCCCCTGCCACAGCAGGGTCACCTAGAC
>JAOEGS010015681.1:8150-24595 GCA_025447755.1 Corythornis vintsioides | reverse complement strand
ATAAGAGGAACAGGTTTTTGAAGGTGGAAACAGCATCAGGAGCTAGAAAGAAGACCTGCATCAGGGTAATATTTGTCACATCTCCTTATCTTCACACATCTCAAATCTTACTTCTCAGAAAATCCACCCGGGGAGCCCCTGCCAGAGCCTGGTGGCTGCTGGTGTTGACACCACTCTGCTTCCCACCACACAGCAGGGCTGACAGCTCAGCCCAGCAAAGAAACAAGAGTCATTTCTGCTGATCCCTCTCCCCTTGCAGAAACACTAGGGCTCACAGCACTAGAAACACCTCTAGAGTTGAGCTACAAGCCTGGGGCATATAAGACATCTCTCTATAGGCTCCCTCCCTGCTCTTTCAGCTGCTGAGCCTTGATCAGAAGCTCTCCCAAGAGATCTCTCAACAGACAACACTAGTAAAGCATTTTATAGCCACCCAATGTTTGTACATTATGTGGGAGAAAATCAAGTGTTATGGTCTGGTAATCCTCAGACCTTTAGCTACACAAAGCCAAATATTTGTTAAGACTGAGCACCTTTAGCAGGCATGAGGATGAAACCCCAGCCTTTACTCAGGGAGACACCTTGTTTATCATCACATACAGCAAGCAAATCACAGCTACAGCTTCATACAAACACTGATGCTCTTTTTTTTTTTTTACAGCAGGCAACACCAAGTGACACAATAAGTATAATTAACAGGAACTTCATTATCAGCCACTAGCAATCTCAACACAGCTCACAGAGGACAGGAGAGGAAACACTACATGCACACTTTCTGGTAAAGGGACTGAGTTTAGCCAGCTTCTGGCAAACACCCAGAGCATCTCAGAGTCTCTTTAACACAACCTGCTCACAATTCAGCCTAGACACAGAACCTTTCCCAAGAAAAAGTATTTCAGGAGACACACCAAGTTTCTTAAACACACACAGAAGGAAGGAGCTCTCTGCCTGATCCAGCACCCACTGCCTTCCAAAAGGCTGAGGGGGTCAAGAAAACACAGATTAGGGCTGGTTTTTTCCCCCCTCACCTAACCCTTGGTTTCTTACAGCTTCCCCATAGTCTCTTCAGCTGTTTCTTTCTCCTTACAAGCCTAGAGAACCCATGTGGTTGTTAAAAATCCACCTAAAAGACTTCAAACCAGAATTCCAACAAACAGAGCTCTGTAGTGAACTTACAGAAACACTTCACAGCAGAAAACAAACAAGCTTATTTTTCGTGACTTACATTTTGAGGCACTTTTCCACATCCAAGCTTTCCAGCAGCCCAGTTTCACACACCACCACTTGAGCTCCTCCAGGACAGGACTCTTCCTAGGGCAACCTACAGCTGATTCTAATAGACACATGACTGACAGCTGAGATTGGCAGCAGCTGCTGGCAGTAGCTCATCACCAGCTGAGGGTTTCCCATGGGGTGGAGAACATCTTGAGCAGTTTTAATACACTTCTTGACTCAGATTTAGAATCAATTTATAGAATTTACCTTCTTCTCACCTCCAAAAAACCCTCACTGAGCTACTTTAAAAGCAGTCAGTAGGTTATTGGAGCACACTGGGAAATCCCAGCCTGGTAGGGGTCGGAAGGGCCCTCTGGAGATCATCTGGTGCCACCCCTTCTGCTCCAGCAGGGTCACCCAGAGCAGGTTGCCCAGGATCTCCACATCCAGGTGGGTTTGGAATCTCTCCAGAGAAGGAGACTCTACAACCTGCCTGGGACAGGCTCTGACACCCTCACACCAAAGAACTTTCTCCTCCTGTTCAGATCAAACCTCCTGGGTTCCAGTTTGTGCCCATTGCCCCTTGTCCTGTCACTGGGCACCACTGAAAAGAATCTGACCCCAGCCTCTTTCTCCCCACCCTTTAGCTCTTGCTCATCATTGATCAGCTCCCTTCTCAGGCTGCTCTTCTCCACAGAACAGCCCCAAGACCCTCAGCTTTTCCTGAGCACAGAGATTCTACAACCCCCCAGCATCTTTACAGCCTCCCCTGGACTCTCTCCAGTAGCTCCTTGTCCTTCCTGAGCTGCAGAATCAGGAACTGGACACAATACTCCAGACGTGGCCTCACTAGGGCAGAGTAAAGGGGGAGAAGACCCTCCCTCTACCTGCTGGATGACCAAGATGCCCTTTTCAGCTGCCCAGTCTGCCTGTGGTGTGGGTGGGGAAGGGCATTGCAGAGCTACCAGTTACCTCTGCCTCAGTTCTCTCCTCTGTAAAGCTCAGCAAAGCTTGTTTCCCATCATCCTGCTCATCAGAGTTCTGCCCTCCACAGCACTGCTATAAATTCAGAGGAATTCTCTTGGCTTCAGGAGGTTTATTTGCTCTTTGTCTTTGTTAAACAATGTAAACTACAGTGTTGTGCATCTGCTGGAAGCACGAGAACTGTCTTGTTCCTGCCTTAGGAATGTTCTCTGTTGCTGCCTTTTTAATCCCAGCAGAAATAGAATGGAGGGGGGTATTTTTTTTTTTTCCTTATATTTAAGGAAGAGGAATTTAATGAACCACAGGACTGGATATTTTGCAAAGTACATGCACATTCAGCTCTTTTTTTTTTCTTGGTCAGGAACATGCCATTGGCATGGAAAAGACCCAAGTAACTCCTTTTGGAAGAGCGTGGGCTTCAGCAAGGAGGGAACAACATTTCTCCTCAATTGGTCTTTGTTTTGCAGCACTGAAAGGTCGAAGCAGCCTCATGACACATCCCACCAGAGCCAAACCTGAGCCACGTTAGCTGCTCTGAGTGGATTAAGTGGTTAACAGTGTTTTGAGAATGCTGGGCTAGAGAGTTTGTGGGAACACCATCTGGTTGCTTGAACGAGTAAACAAGGAAAATTGCTGGTTTGAAAGGCAGGGTTATTTCAGCCTGGGTGACCACAGGCATTCTGAGAAGAGGTAAAAACAGGAAAGAAAAAAAAAAAAAGAAAAAAAAATCCTCATGAGGGCTGAAGCTCAGTGGGATTTCTATTAGGAAATCAATTCCTACAGTGGGGCTGTTATCCCTGTTCCAGAAGTGGGAGAAGGGGAGCCTCTCTTTTTAGCCACCTCTTCAAAGTCCATCTTCAAAAGTGAGGTGGCATCAAACAACCAAACCTGTAACAAACAGTTCCACCAGGTGGTGAAAGGGCTGAGCATCCCATGCACAAGCAGCAATTCCCTTCATTGTATTTACAGTTGAATATCCAAAATCAAAAGTTCCTTCTGCAAACACAGGGTTTGGGACCTTTCTTACTTCACCTACTCAGCTACCTCCCTCTTCCTCATAGAGAAGCAGCAGCACGACCACATGTCCAGGCTTTCCATGGACAGGAGAGGCAGAACAAATGCTCCACGTGTTCCCTTGGTTGGGTTGGAAGGGAAGGGGAGTAGAAATAAAATAAACATTGATATTTCTCAGCATCTATAGAGGATTTTATGTTGCAATTGCTCAGAACATGTTACTGGATCATAATCTTTCACCCAGGAAAACACTGGAGTCACTGGCAGAAAAAAGTCTTACATGATAATCAACAAATCTGGCCTGTTGCTGGGTTTCTTCAAGTCCTGGGTTTTGTCCCCCATAGAGCTTTTCCAGAAGCCTAAAAAGGAGCACAAATAAAAGCACCTGATGGATTTTAATCTGGGAAATAACTAGATGGGCCCTGCAGACAGCTCAGCTCTGCTGTCACAGTCACCCCGTGCAGCAGGGTTGTACTTGAGAATACCCAGAAGAGGGTTTGAACCTCTCACTTCCCTTGACAACTGCCTGAAGCACCCACAAGCAGGGCTTTGTTTCACCCAAATAAAGGAGTGGCCACTGCTTCAGCTTAGTCAGGTCTGGGAATGAGTGAAAGTGTCAAAATACCTGATTAAAAGAAGTCCTGCAGAGCTGAGTCAAACTGGCTTCCTGAAACTGGCCAGGCTGGCTGCAGTGGGGTGGTTGAGGATTGCATCACAGCATGGTAAACAAAACCAGCAGCCTCCTACTGCTGTAAACCTTTCAGGTACCATCTGGCCACTCAGCCTGCTGGAAAAAAAACAACTTCACTGTGAGGGTGACAGAGCCTGGCACAGGCTGCCCAGAGAAGTTGGGGAGTCTCCTCTGGAGTCTTTCCAACCCCACCTGGATCTGTTCCTGTGTGGCCCGCCCTGGGTGGCCCTGCTCTGGCAGGGGGATTTGACTCAATGATCTTTCAAGGTTCCTTCAAACCCCAAATATTCTGTGAAAAATAGGAAAAATCTTAAGGATGAGCAACAGGAGAAGAGCAGCTGCCTGATGCTCCTGTAGATAGAGTGAGGCTCTGTCTGTGAACACTGGGCACGAGCACTGCAGCTCTTCCATGTGTGCTCCACAGGATAAGGACATCATCTGCTTTGCCACCAGGGCTTCTTGATACAGAAGCAAAACATCATGTGTAGTGTTTGCTGTGCAAACCTTGGAGAGCTGAGGTGCCATCAAGCTTCTGCAGAGGTCCCATATGTTGTCTCCGTGGCCAGGACTGTAAGAACATCCACACTCCTGAGGAGATCTGCTCAAAATTTTACTCCTGCCCTGGATTTAGGATAGCACCTGAGAATCACAAATGGTTTGGATGGGAAGGGACTTTTCAGGGTCATCCAGTCCAACCCCCCCTGCAGGGAGCAGGGACATCTGCAACTAGAGCAGAATGCTCAGAGACCTGGTATTTATGTTTTTTTTCACTCGAGCAAAATAGCACCAAGCAGAGGGTCAGATGTTTCCACCCAGCTTTTCTTGGGGTTAGGTAACATTTCTTTTATACCACCCTGTACTGGTTTGGCCATGCAGATGCTGTCTGAGCCATAAGGCATTTATTTTTCACCAGATTTTATTTGAACTCATTAGAAAATGTTGCCAAATTGGAAGCTTTGGTCTATTTTGCAGAGGCTGCTCTTGCATTATATACTTCAAGGATGATTTAAACACTTCCTATCTTAGTGACTAATACAGACAAACCAACCAGAGGCAGCAAATCTGTCCCTCTTTGGAAGGTTTCAGCCCAGCCTTTCTCCACAAAGACTCTCCAAAGGCACAGCTCAGTCCCCCAGGGCGTCGGGAGCACACAAAGTGTGACTGTTAATGGCACTGGGTTGTTTATACCCTGTGCAGTGACAGGGAGAACGTGCCAAGAACCTCAGAGACTTATTTTCCCTCTTTTTTTTCTTTTATCCCACAGGTAATAACTCCAGTCAGGTCAGGACAAGGTTATGTTTATGAATTCCCTTCCAAATACCAGAAGGATACCTATGACATCCCCCCCGTTCGCCCTCTCCAAGGGGTAGGTACCAATAAAACTGCCAACAGCCCTGCCAAGGCACAAAAGGTGATGAATTTCTACCAGAGGTTTAAAAGCAAAGCAAGTTCTCTCATTTCAGGGAAGAAAAAAAGTTTTAATTAGATGCTGTGGCTTATTCCCAGAGCCTAGAAGTTGTTTCAAAGTTGCATTTGATGTTGACTAGGATTTGGCAGCACACCAAACACCAAGGGCCCATTTGTTTTCTGTGTTTTGATCAAAGAGGATATCAAAACAGAATAAACTTGCTGCCTGGAAACAGTGGGGTTTTTTTTTCCTCCCCTCACCCCTCACTTTGTTGTTGCACAGTTGACAGCAATTCCCTCAGTAAGGGTAAAATGATGGCTCAGATCAACAGCTGCCACGCAGGGAGTTGTTTTCACCACACATCTACTGCTCCGTGTCACTGAACTTGGAGCAAATCCTTGTTGTGAGAAACACCCTCAGCATTTGGTCCCTGAGACCACAGATAACCTAGGAGTGGCTGCTTGCAGGACCTCAGCAGCCCTGCAGCTCACCATGGCTTTCTGCCAGAGCAGCTCCTGGAGGGAGCAACACTGGAAGCCCAAAAGTACATAAGACAGGGTGAGATCCTTGGGAAGCCAGGGCTTGGAGCTCTCCCACAGGGGACAGAGTTGAAGAGCTCTGCTCATCTTCAGGCTGATGGAGAGGAAACAATGGAAACCAAGAAAACCATCTGAGATCAGAGCTTTCCTGAGGTGCCTTGTTTCTGTAACCAATTTATCCTTTCTGTAGATCTATGACATTCCCCCCACGTCGGTGAAGGGGCCTGCCCTTCCAGTTCCCATGGGAGAAGCCAAAGCTTTAGGAGTCTATGACATCCCACCTGCCAAAGGGGTAAGTTTTATGCTGTTGCCACCAGATGCTGGATTTTCATGACCTGTTTTAAACAAGTTCATGTATGATCCTGAAAGAAAAAGAGTTGGATTATTGTAAAGGTTTCCTTGGATTTTTAAACTGGTAGATGTGGCAAAGAAAAGCACTGCACTGCATCAAGAGTTTAAACTGATAATCAAACTGTTACCTTTGCAGCAGCAAAAATCCTGGGGATTTTACTGCTTATGAGAACTTGAGTCAAGATAAAAGTTAAAAAAAAAGGAGAACTTGAATCAAGATGAATGTTAAAAAAAACAAGCTATTAAAACTGACAGGCAGACTCAGGATGAGCATCTGACTCCATCTTCCCAGCACATCTTCCATCCCAGCCTTTGCTGGGCCATGTGGAAGATGTGAAATGATTTGCTGTTCCAGCCAAAGGTTTCACAGTTTGCTTTCTGTGCTGCAGGTCTATGCTGCACCTCCAGCCACGTGCCGAGATGATACAGGCCTGAGGGAAAACCTGCAGGATTTCTCATCTCCAGTGGGCCCCAATGGAAGACCAGAAGGAGTATATGATATTCCTCCTCCCATCACCAAAGGGACTGGGAAAGAACTTAATCAACTTACTCCTGAGAGTCTTTTGCTGCAGGATGGAGTCCCACCAAAGCAGAGTGTTTATGACATCCCTGTGAACCATCAAAACCATTTCCTTGGACAGCAAATTGCACCTCAGAAAGATGTGTATGATACCCCCAGGGGAGTTACATTCCCAGGGCAGCAGACAGGACTGAGTGAAAACCTCATCCAGGATGGAAGAGAAGGTGTGTATGACGTGCCACCACCAGTCCTCCAAGACACTAAAGGCTTCCAGGATGTGACTGATGGCATCAATAGGTTGTCTTTCTCCAGCACGGGAAGCACGAGGAGCAACATGTCCACATCCTCAACAACATCCAAAGACTCTTCAGCATCAAGCACCCAGGAGAAGAGGCTGATCCTTGATCCCGACACTGCCATCGAGAGGCTTTATCACCTCCAGCAGACAGTGGAGACATCTGTCAATAACCTGCTGGCCTTCATCACAACAGACTGGAGGTCTTATGGATACATGGAAAAACACATCAACGAGATCCACACGGCTGTGGATAAGGTGGAGCAGTCTCTGCTGGAGTACCTCCAATTTGCCAAGGGCTCGGCAGCCAACGCTTCCTGCCTGTCCGACTTCGGCCTCCTGAACAAAATGAGGAGGGAGGTGCAGAGGCTGGAGGACTCCCACCAGATCCTGACCCAAACCAGTCATGACTTGAACAGCTCCAACTGGTCCTTGAATGTTCTGGTTGTCAACAGGCTGCAGAGCAAGTGTGACGACCTGGACCGGTTCGTTATGGTGGCCAGGACGGTCCCGGATGATGCCAAGCAACTGACCACCACCATCAGCATCAACGCTGAGCTGCTCTTCAGACAGCCCTCCAGCAGCTCCCGCTTCCAGACCATCCCAGAGAACATCATCAACACCCCTGACTATGTGTATGACAGTCCCCAGATGCAGAATCATGGAGATAAAGGGCAGAGCCACTGCAGCCCCCTGCTCCTGAGTACAGGGCAGCAGCTTCCCCACGCTGCCAGTGAGGGCTCGGAGAAGAGCTGGATGGATGACTATGATTATGTGCATCTGCAGGTAGGTCAACCCAACAGCTTGGGCTGCCCAAGGGCAAGTTGCACCAGGAGAGGCTTAGGTTGGATATCAGGAAAAATTTCTTCCTTGCCCAGACTGCCCAGGGCAGTGGTGGAGTCCCCATGATCCCTGGGGGGGTTTCCAAGCTGTAGAGATGTGGTGCTGAGGGCCATGTGTCAGTGGTGCTCCAGCAGTGCTGGGAGAGCAATTGGACTTGATAATCTTAAATATCTCTTCCAACCGAAGCGATTCTCTGATTCTAAGAGTTGTCCATGGTTTTTTCAAAAGCTGTTTGCAGGAAATCAATAATCACATTGTCACACCAAGACATACTTGAGAGTCATTCCAGCAGGCTGATTACCTCCTCTCAAGTAGAGTTCCACACACAACAGCAATTGCCTTTTCCCCTGCCACGCTGCCCTTTTCTTCTCTGTACTCCTAACTGGTCCACTCTTCCAGGGGAAAAGCCAACACAAAGAATCCTGTAACATGACTGCAAGTTGTCATTTAGCTCAGGAGAGGTTTAGATTTAACGGTGTCTTCTGTTATGCAAAACAGGGGAAAGAAGAGTTTGAAAGGCAACAGAAGGAGCTGCTGGAAAAAGAAAATATCATCAAGCAGAGCAAAATGGAGCTAGAGCACCATCAGGTATGTTCCCTCAGGGCAGCAACCACACTGAAATGCAGAATTCCTTGTGCACCAGGAGCACAAAGAAACTGTTTAGCCTGGAGAAGAGCAGCCTGAGAGGGGCTCTAACCAATGCTGAGCAACAGCTAAAGGGTGGGGGGTCAAGAGGATGGGGCCAAACTCTTCATTTGGTGCCCAGTGATAGGACAAAGGACAGTGGGCACAAACTGGAACCCAGGAGGTTCCCTTGGAACAGGAAGAGAAAATTTTTTGGTGTGAAGGTGTCAGAGCCTGTCCCAGGCTGCCCAGAGAGGTTGTGGAGTCTCCTTCTCTGGAGATTCCAAACCTGCCTGGATGGGGATCCTGGGCCCCCTGCTCTGGGTGACCCTGCTGGGGCAGGGGTGTGGCACCAGATGATCCCCAGAGGTCATAGAATCATAGAGATGTCTGGGTTAAAAGGGACCTCTAGAGCTTATCCAGTCCAACCCCTGCTGAGAGCAGGGACACCTGCAACTAGAACAGGTTGCTCAGAGCCTCCTCAAGCCCCACCTGGAATGTCTTGCAACAGCTTCAAATCTCAGTTTCAAATTAAAGGCTATTTTCTGGGTACTGGGTTGGACCAGATGATCTTTTGAGGTCCTTCGAAGCCCTGGGTCATCCCAGGACTATCCTCAATCCCAAGCTGAAATTCCCAAACCTCCCCCACTCCGCCTCCAGCCACCATCCCCAGAACCTTTTCCCCTTTTCCTTTCAGCTCCACCAATTCCAACGGCTGGAGCAAGAGATCACCAAACCAGTGGAGAACGACATCTCCAAATGGACACCTCCCCAAACCCTGCAGCCGGCCACGGGCTCCGGCTCCTCCCGGGACACCCGGCTGCTCCTCTTCTACTCCCAGCAGTGCGACACTCACTTCGAGTCCCTCCTCAAGGCCATCGACGCCTTCTTCGGCTGCCTCAACGCCTCGCAGCCGCCCCGCATCTTCGTGGCCCACGGCAAGTTCGTCATCCTGAGCGCCCACAAGCTGGTCTTCATCGGGGACGTGCTGGCCAGGCAGGTGAGTACCCAGGAGATCCGGCACAGGGTGATCAACTCCAGCAACCAGCTGTGCGAGCTGCTGAAGGGCGTCGTTCTGGCCACCAAGGCGGCCGCCCTGCGCTACCCGGACACGGCCGCCCTGCAGAGGATGGTGGATCAGGTCACCGAGCTGGCCCGCCACGCTCAGCTCTTCAAGGTGGCACTGCTGCAGATGGCAACTTCCTGAACGCCCCCGAGTGGCAGAACAGTGCAGCAAACAAACTGGAGCTCTTCTCTTTTGTATTTCTCATGTAAATATTCTCCATCGGGGTTGGTTTTTTAGAGATTTTTATATGAACTCTTTTCAATCGAATGAAATCAGGGATCTGCGACTCGATCTGGTTCTAATACATTAGATTTGTATACACTGCCTCTATGTATATGTTGCTCCGTTCCCTAAGCCACCAGTGAAGCACCTTAAGACCCCACCACAGTAGGTGGAGCAGCACCTGGATCCTGGACCCCAGCCTGTTCCCGGGCTGCTGCTCTCCCCTGGATCATCCCACCCTCCGGCTGGCCCCGTGGAGCATGGCTGAGAAACCTGCTTGTGAAGCAAGGGGAGTGGTTCTCATAGAACTCCCTTCCCTGCCTAGAAATTCTTTTCTAGAGGTGGATTCTGTGGAATTTCAACTCTCCTCTCGGGGTTACTCCGTTGTTCTGACTGTGCCTCTAAAGCAAAACCACTGCAGGTGAGGCCTGCAGTGCTTGGGAGAACAGCTTGTTTAGGCTGCAGATGAACCAGAGCCTTCCAAGGAGGAAGGCAGAACTGTTTACATTGAATATCCCATGGCATTCCCCTTTAAATTCCACTGTTTCAAACGGCTGCACAGCACAAGATCCCCAGCAGTGGGAATTCCTTCATGGTTCTGTCCTTGCATTAAGAACCAGGCTCAAAAACTTTGTTGTTCATGGACTGAGTTACTCCAAGAGCATCCCGGGATCATTTGGCTCATCTCTGAGGCTGCAGATGAGCAAGGAAGGGCTCTAAACCCAGGGGGATGAACGTGCAGATTATAATCCCTATGGCAAGGAAAGACCTTAATTTGAAGTCACAGGTATTTCAGTCTCTATAGCACATCCAAATGAAGAAACAGCACTTAACTTCCTAGGATATATTCCTGGGAATTCATCACATCAATTGCCATCCTGACTCTCATTCAGCTATTTGGGCTTTATATTTTTATTTTTTTCCAAATCCTTGCCCTTCTACACTACACCATTGCCAAAAACCAAATGACCTCCTGTTTTAATGGGGCCATTCCATCAACAAATACAACCCTGCCCAGCAACTTTTGCCCCTGGCAAACTGTCAGCAGAGCAGAGACTCCTCAAGAAATTCCATGTGTGCCAGCTGCTCCAAAACACAGCCACACTTCCCTGTCCTCCTTCCCTTCTGTGAACGCCCTAGAAAGAAATCCCAGAAGTCCCAGTTGCCTGTGGGCCTCAAACTCGATGCTGTGCCTTGAAATGAGCAGTAGCTCAGGTAAATTCCAGGTGATCCTGGTGGTTTTGGAGGGGAAACACTACTGTCCTGGCACCATTTGGGGTGGCCTGGTGTCACTGTGGTCCAAGTGTCCATGTCAGTGAGTGGCTCACTAATCAGTAGGGGGTGCCAGGAGTTCAGCAGCACCTGACACATGGACATTTCTGCCTCACTCCTCCCTCTCCCCAGGGGATCCCAACTCCTGCCTTAGCTGGGATTTGTCATCCTCGCCAACTCCTCCACTCCACCAGCACATGGAATTTGCAGGCTCAGTCTTCTGCCTGGGAGCAGAGACCACCCTTGGCTGCCATAACAGCACTGCCAGGGCCTGCAGAACCTTCTGGAAAAGCAGCAGGATCCAGCACGACCTCAGCTGGCCCAGCATCAGCTCCAGGGCTCGGCTCTGGTTGGCCAAAAACAATCCACTGCCAACCTTCCTACCAGGGTCTCTTGGGATCCTTTGGGATTTCCTTCTGTGCTTGTTGTTTTGTTGTTGTTTATTGATTGTTTGGGTTTGTTGTTTATTTTGTTGGGTTTTTTTTACCACTGTATATGCTTAGAAAGTGAAAAAGCATTTTAAAGCTTCCTGATGATGTCCAGAGTTAGGGCTTTCCAAGAGGAGAAGTGTTCCCACCACCCTGTGTTTCAGCTGTTCCCTTGTAGAGAGTCAGTTTCAAGTGATTAAATGACCAGCTATTTTATACATAAAAAACAAAAGGCAACACTTGGTCTTATTTTTGTGGTGTCTTCATAATCCTCTAAACATTATCAAAGGAAATACTGCTGCTTGCTGATGCTGTCAAAGTTACTTCAAAGATGCTTCTAAAGTAAGTTCCCTGTCCATCATCTCCACACTGCACTGATCAGGGAGAACTTGAGGATGAAAGAGGAAAGGACAGAGAGTTTTTCTGCCTGTTCAGAAGCAGCAGGTGAAAACTTTACCCTGCTCAGCTACACAAAACAAGTCCAAACCAGCACCACTGGGGTCTGCAGTCCACACCCCTGCCCCATTGTGGTGTCTGCTCCAGCTGGGAGCTGCTCCTGGAACACACATCCCAGCACAGGCACTGCTCCTCCCAGCACAATCCTACAGTGGGGTAGCAGGATGCAGATGTGACTGTTCCCACATTCTGGCCCCCTGCCCCTCTCCACAGCCCACACAAGAGCTGAGGCAGCAGCTTTTCCCAGCCATCCTTCCCTCAGCCAAAGGTAAGGGCACCTGCTTCTGCTACACACCAAGCTGAGCAGAATCTTGGCTGTGGGTTCCAACTGGAACAACCACGGGATCATAAAATCCCCAACTGGTTTGGGTGGGAAGGGACTTAAAGCCATCCAGTCCAACCCCTCTTCAGGGAGCAGGGACATCTGCACCCAGAGCAGGGTGCTCAGAGCCCCCCAACCTCCCCTGGGATGGTGCCAGGGATGGGGCAGCCACCACTTCTCTGGGCTGCCTGGGCCAGGCTCTCACCACCCTCAGCAGCAACAATTTCTCCTTCTCTCCAGTCTAGATCTCCCTTTTCCAGTTTAAACCATCACCCTTGTCCTGTCCCAACAGGCCCTGCTCAAAATCTGTCCCCATCTTTCTGACAGGCCCCTTGAAGTCCTGAGAAGCCCCCAGAAGGTCTCCTGAGAGCCTTCTCTAGGCTGAACACCACCAGATCTCCCAAATAAAATCCATATTGGTGCTGTTCCAGCTCAAACCAGGGTGCTGCACCAGCAGCAGCTCAATCAGCACAAACCAACTGGGGGGAGCACAAACTGGGGGGGTCTCCAGGAGCTACAAGAAGTTAATTTCAGCTGCAAGGTGCTGCCTTGAGCACCAACAGCAGCCACCTCCAGAGCAGGGAGCTCCCTGAAGGTCACACAGTGTCAACCCAAGGATTAAAAAGAGAAATTCCCATTCCCTGTTCCTCTCAACAGGAGGGATGTGAGAAAATCCAGGGGGTGGGAGGAAGGGGTTGTCCCCTGAGATCAGGGGGATTTTCTTTCCTCCTGTAATTTCCCTCTTAATTACAGGAAAAATGATCAGAGTCTTGTCCTTGATGCAGAGCTGCAGGAAACCAAACCCAAGAGGCCCTTTGTAGCTTCCCACTCAGCTGGATTTACACAGGGTGAGGTGCAGTCAGATGCAGGTTACAGTGAAGGGCCAAGCAGAACGAGCTGAAAGAGGAGAGCAGAGAAGGAAAGAAAAAAAGAAGAAAAAAATCCTGCTGTGGCTTTTGATTGTCTTGCAGAAAGGAATCCAAGGAGTTATTACAGCTTCTTGTGCAGGTGGAAGGCTGGGGGGTGTTTCCCAGGCTGCCTTTATTCCCAGTTAAGCATAAAGGGGGGAAAGCAACAATTGTGAGTGCCCGTGAACATGAAAAAGAAAAAGGGAAAAAAAACTAAATGGGTTTCTACTGGGTAGTAGGAGCAGCCCACCCACAAGCCTTTCATCTGGGAGGTGACTGGAGCTGGGAACAGGTACCAGGAGTTCACTTGCATTCCAGAAGGGGAAAAGGTCCCTCACTTGGCTTTTCCTCACACCACGTTTCAAAGAGTAATTCATTTTTGCACGCTGAGAACAACCAGGTGCCTCCTGCAGCATTTGACCCACAGTTATTTTCAGGCTTTGCTGCTCAAGACCCAGCTTTTAGGGACCTGGTTTGGCAGTGGACATGCAGAGGAGGGTTAACAGTTGCAAGCTCTTGAAGGGCTTCTCCCACCTAGCTCAGTCTGTCATTGTTTTGATTGTCCACTCTCAGATTTGCCTCAGGAACGAGCACAGCCTTGCTGGGAACTTCTGTCACCCCCACAGTGACCAGAAGACATTCCTAGAGCAAGGCTAGGCACAGGACACCCCCTTCCCCAGCCTACCCACACAGGAGGGGGTGGTGGAGGTCAGATCTATCCCACGGGACGTGGGGCTGCCTCTGAGCAGCAAAGGTGGAAATCCACAACCTCCCTCCACACAGAAGCACCCCCTCCCCTCCATCCCAGGAGCAAAGCTGTTAAGACACTAAGCTCATGAAGAAGCCCCCGAGTGGCTGTGCCACAGGCATTGCTTTCTGCTGAGTGCCCTCACCAGGCAAAGGGCCTGAGGCATCAGTTCCACACCAAGTCACAAAGCTTTCCAGCAGCCTCCCAACCTGCTTTGCAAGGAGTAAGTGCAGCAGAAAGTACCAACCTCTGCCTCCAGACAATTAATCTCTGCTCCCTGGGAACGTTGTGCAGCCCCCCATCAAGTCAAAGAATGAAATATGTTTCCTACCTGAATGCATCCCCAGAATGGAGTTGCAGAACAAGCAGCCAGGAGAGCACTTCAGCAGCTCTTTGCTCCTCAGAAACGCTGCTTTGTCCCAGACACAAAGAGCTCCATCACAGCAGCTTTATGCCCAAAGAAGCCCCAGATGTGGCCCCATCACCAGCTGAAATCCATCAGTGTTGAAACTCACCCCATGCAAACAGCAGTGAGCCCTCCAGGCCGGATTGGCCTTTAGTTCTTGCCCTTTAGAATTATGTTTTGCTTGAAAGAGACCTTTCATATAATCAAAGCCCCTAATCCAGCACTGCCAGGGCACCACTGACCATGGCCCTCAGCACCACAGCTCCATGGCTTGGAAACCCCTCCAAGGATCATGGAGACTCCACCCCTGCCCTGGGCAGCCTGGGACAGGCCTGGACAGCCCTTCTGAGGAATAAATTGTTCCTCAGATCCAACCTAAACCTCCCCTGGTGCAACTTGAGACCAGTTCTTTTGTTTTATTGTTTGTTCCTCTGGAGAAGACCCCAACCCCTCCTGGCTCCAACACCCTGTCAGGGAGTTGTCACGACAGAGAAGGTCTCCCCTGAACCTCCTTTTCTCCATGAAATCTCATTTCTAATGAAAGGATGAGGAGTGTGAGGACAGAGCCTTGTGACTGGCAGAGATCTGCCTGGCAAACACCTTGCCCCCCACAATTAGACTGGGAAAAAATCCCCCCCAAACATCCCTTTTCTGCAGCTGCAGTTCAGTGTTAGTGTTTCAAACCCCCAGACCTGAGGACTTGCTGCTCCAGGGGGTTTTTCTCTTAAGCACAGTGAGAGGGAAGAAAAGTAGATCCCTCTTGGCACTTTTGAGACCTCTCTTCTTGGGACAGGTCACTTTTGAGGTCACTTTCCTTTAGAAAGCAGAATCCAGTGTTGTCCTGAACACACCAGTCCCCCCAGACACAGAACTCCACGTGTCCCACAGCTTTTCTTGGCATGAAGCATCTGGCTCTGCAAATTGCCCTTGTCCTTCCCAAGCAGGAGCAGAATCACAACAGCGACAGCAAATGCAAAGGAGCATTTTTGGCCGGGCCCTCACCAGAGCTCCTGCCGGGTGGCCCTTCAGCAGCAAAGCTTGGAGGCTCCTGCCACCTAGTGGTGGGAGAGCCAGCCCCAAAGCTCCTTTGTCTAAGTCCCTCAGCATCTTCACAGCCTCCACTGGGCAATCTCCAGGAGTTCCTTGTCCCTTTTGCACTGGGGGCCCTGAACTGGACACAACGCTCCAGATGTGGCCTCACCAGATCAGAGAGGGAGGAGAAGCTCCCTTGACCTGCTGGCCACACTCCTCTGAATGCCCCCAAGATGCTTGGCCTTCTGTGCCACAGGGGCACGCTGCAGGCTTGGGGTAAACTTCTCCAGCACTCCATGGTCCTTCTCTGTGGAGCTTCTTTCCATCAGGGCAACCCCTCCCCTGGCTGGCACCTGGGGCTGTTCCTCCTCCTTTTGGAGGAGGAAGCTTTTGGATCATCAGGTTCCCTTTGTCCAGCTCTCCAGCCTACCCAGGTCCCACTGACTGGAGCTCCTGCTGTGGCATTGACCCCAAAGTGACCACACAATAGCTCCATCCCACCCTCTCCAAGGTATTTTCCTGTGTGATTTGGTCTTTTCCTGGGTGACCTGTTCTAGGTGACCCTGCTCTGGCAGGAGGGTTGGACTGGATGATCTTCTAGCTCCTTTCCAACTCCTGATATTTCTGTGATTCCATGATTAGTGTCTCTCTGCTACTGAAGGAACATTCCCATGATCCATTTCCCATGGTGAGATAAAGAGCCCTGCAGAGAGAAATGCAGGGAAATAAAGCCCAAGATGGATTTCACCTGTGTCATTTCTAAAATCCATGCTGCTCATCTTGCTTCCAGCTCCACTGCTGAGAAGTCTCCACCCTTGAAGATTTCTCTCCATGGCTGCACCTCCTCCAGGGTGACCAGAGCCCGAGAGCTTGGACATGAGCACTGCAAAGTTCTGCTGAAGAGCCCCCCACGCCCTTCAGCACTGAAGGAGAAAAGCAAGTGTTCCACAAGCAGGTGGCACCAGGAATCCACCACCCATCATTCCTGCTCATTTTACTCCCCCCAGACACATTCCCCCCCCCCCTCCCATACACCCCCCTCAACCCCTACCTCTCACCCCCTCCCACTCTCTTACCACATCAACCATCGCCATTACTCCT
>JAOEGS010015680.1:33297-45222 GCA_025447755.1 Corythornis vintsioides | reverse complement strand
CAGTGTAGGGTTAATGGCTGGACTTGATGATCTTGAAGGTCTCTTCCAGCCAAATCATTCTATGATTCTATGATTCTTATATATTTGAATTTGCATAATACTTGGTTTCCTTCATGCCTGTAGAGTCCTGTATGAAGGGAAGGAACGCATCATTTCAGGCTGCGAGGTGATCCAGGCGACTCCTTATGGCCGATGTGCGAATGTTAACAACAGTTCAGCGTCTTCTCAGCGGATCTTTATCACCTATCGAAGAGCTCCTGCAATACGACCTCAAAATTCACTGGCAGTGACAGATATCTGTGTTATTGTTACCAGCAAAGGAGAAACCCCTCCACACACATTCTGCAAAGTTGATAAGAATTTAAATTGTGGTATGGTGAGTATTTGAAAGCTTAAGTCTCTTGTTTGTTGTTTGTTGGGTTTTTTCTTTCTTTGTATTTTTTTGTGGTTTTTTTTTCCCTTAAAAATATGATAAAGGCATAGCTCTTTGAACTCTTAGCACTGTTACGATTGTCTTCTTCAAATGCTACAGTGTATTTAGACAAACTTGAAAAAAACAGTTTATCGAACTACTATAGAAGCTTTGGGTGATGTTCAGTTTTTCACTTCCACTGATGAGGTACCCTTAAGAATCTACTTTTGCACCTTCACTTTTTCTTGTTTGTTTTGTTTTGTTTTGTTTGTTTTGTTTGTTTGGGGCTTTTTGGTTTGGTTGGGTTTTTTTGTTGTTGTTGTTTTTGTATTTGTTTTTAAACGAACTGCTTTGCTTTTTCCCAATCTTCTGTTGGAATAAGTCAGAGTACTGTGGTATTATGATTATTTTATGTAAATCCTGTAATCTCTAAAAAATGTGAGAGAAGCAAATTCTCTATTTCATTATTTACATGCACTTGTAAGCCAGACAGTCATTTTATTCTATAACACTTTTTCTTTAAATGTTATTCAAGTGGTAATACTTGATTTCTCTGCTACCTGCTTGTCATCGTTGCTGGATGTAAAATGAAACTTGTGTCTTCCAGTGGGGTTCCAGTGTATACCTTTGTTACAAGAAGTCTGTGCCAGCTTCTAACTCTTTAGCCTATAAAGCTGGTAAGTCATTTTAGAAACAGACTGTCTAAACATACTAACATAAGGATTCAAATGCCTTGTTGAAATAAAATTAATACTACTACTACTACTACACTTTACAGCTTAAGTTCTTCCTGACAGAATTGTGTTCCTAGGGCATGTCAGTTGAATTCTACTCCTGTAAGGCCTTCTTTGCCCTCATCACTTTTTCCCAGAATACCTTCATTCTGTATTTATTCAATTTTATCATGATAGCTGGGGTAGTTTAGGAGCCTTAACTGAAGAGCTAAACTGGTTTAAAGTAAAAATCTTCACTAGTTAGTTTTTAGCATGTACTTTTTCTTTTTTTTTTTTATCAGTTGCCAGAGTGCTTCAGTATTCCTACAGAATTTAAAAATTATTGTCACTTGGATGACTCAGTCCTCTGTCAAATGAGAGACTGTTCTGCAGATGTAATCTTCAGTTATAAAGTCTAGATAATGAACAGACCTTGCGGTATCTATTGGAAAATATATTGCTTGTGTTAGGGCTTGAAGAGCAAATGTGCTTACTTTTCCATCTCTTGTTTTGAAGGCTTAATTTTCAGATATCCTCAAGAGAACTATGAGTCATTCCCATTGTCAGAATCTGTACCTCTCTTCTGCCTTCCTATGGGAGCTACTATTGAGTGCTGGGACCCTCAAACGAAATATCCACTACCAGTGTTCTCAACATTTGTACTGACCTGCTCTTCTGCAGAAAAGGTATGGCTCCACACTGTGACTAGTTTTTGCTTTCAGTTCAAATGGCTGCTATGGAGATGAACAGGTTTGTGTTGGGTTTTTTTTCTGTATTTTAGAAATACTACAAAATAATTTATTAAATGCTTCCCTTATCAAATTGTATTTCTTTAACCTTCATATAAGACAGAAATAAACCAAAACAGGGAATAGCTGGAAGAGTATGTCCTGTTTAGTCCCATGTAAACTGAACAATACACAATCTCATGGTGCATGGATTTACCTGTTCTTTCAAGTAGAAAGTTCCTGGGAATGGATATGTGACCTGCATGTTAAAGAGATGTTCACTTGCCATGTGTGTTAGCAGTGTTTAAGTTGTTGCTATTTTCCTATGGTTACTGTAGAAGCTACTTCTCTATGTGATAGGACTTTGTAGATGTTTGTGTGTGTGAGTAGGAAAATAGTTGCCAGAAGACAGCAGGGCGGGGAAAGGAAAAGTCTGTGCTGTGAGGTGACATGTGAAAGGCTGCTCTGAAGAACTGAGTTCCTCAGACCATTGATGCTGTTGAATTCATGTGAAGCGGTAGGTTCAGAACACTAGCCATCTGCTGAACCTGTGTAAGGCCAGCAGTGCACTCAAGCACCAAGAGCATATATGATGACTCTGCACATATCTGAGAAGGCTGTATCTGCCATGCACGAGCAGATACTATAGGATTGTAGGTGCATCTGATGAAGCAAGAAAGACCTTGTTTGGCATTGGTCTCCCAGCTATTACTTCAGCTTGCCAGCTGTGTCTGTGTATGCGTGTGAACTGCATGAGGGAATAAGGGATTGTAATGTGTGATTACCTCTTTGTGTCTAATAAAGAGCAATTTATTTCTCTTTGACAACAGCTCAGCTTTCACTCTGCCTCAGTTCCCTATGAGGGGAATTTATATACTTCTCTATTTATAAACAACAAAATAAAACTTTCTCTGATATATTAATACTTGTTTTAAAAAGGAGGAATTAAGTAGTTGCCTGTATTTTTCTCAGAGAGAATATATACTATGGTATTAATCTTTCCTTGTTCTTCTTTAACTAAGCTTGCAAGAATAATTCAGTTACTTATGAAACTCTACCAAATAGGGAGAGAATATTAGGAATAAATCAGTAGTTGTTCAGCTTGATAGAATGAATAAAGTCAAAACTAAAATAGTTTTATTGTTTACTGTGGTAATAATAGGAGAATGTACTGGCACAAGCATTTCATGAGGATATTGTTTTTCTTTGCTTGTTTCTTTTTTTACCAAACAATTAATTAATAGGGTTTTGTCACAGCATGCAGTTTGGTTACTTCCCTTTCAGTTTATTCATGATGAATACTTTGTTGAGGAAAGTACAATGAAATAAGAGGAAGAGGGGTGCAAGAGTCCAAAGCATTTTGTTTATAAGGATACTTTGTGTATATTTACATAAATGCAAGTTTCACAAGGCTGCTTCAAATGTTCTAATCAAGTCTTCTGTAAAATACTGTGTCTACTTTGCTGTTTTTCATAATTTTTTAGGTTTATGGTGCTGCTATTCAGTTTTATGAGCCTTATCCCCGGGAACTGCTAACAGAAAAACAACAATGGCAGCTGGGTCTCCTGACACCTGTGGAGAAGAAAGTGGTTACTTCCAAGTCCATCAATTCCAACAAATGCATTTGCCTTCTCTCACACTGGCCTTTCTTTGAAGCATTTCGAAAATTTCTTATGTTCATCTACAAACTGTCTGTTTCTGGACCTCATCCTCTTCCTATTGAAAAGTATGTAAAGTTTTTCAAGTTAGTGTGGGAATGAATGTAGCTCAAGAGGCCATATAATTTATACATGTCACAAGTAATTGGTGTATTTACTCCATACTCTTCCTTGCACAGTCTAGCTCAGGTTGTACTGATAGGAATTATCACTGCTGCTGTTTAATAGTAGTGACTCTTGCAGTGCCAGAAAAGTGAACTGGATTTTACTGAGGCTTTTCTGTTGAATATATCAGAGCTGTTTACCTTTCTCTTAAGTAAGTCAAGCACAGTAAATGGCTGAACTATAAGAGACATGGCAATGTTTGTAGTCCTGCATTTTAGGTTAATGTACAAGTTCAAAGACTGTGCATTGCAGATAGATATCGTTTCCAAGAACAGCAACTAATGCAGATTATGTATGTATTTAAACTCTGTAAAGGATGCTTTTCATGGTTGTGAGAGTTTGCTGAAATATGGTACTACCTTCAAAATGGCGTGAGGTGTCTAGCAGTGAAGTATATAATTTCTCTTAGCAAAGCCACATTAAAAACTGTAAAATGTTTTAAGTGGCTTGCATAAATGCCAGTGTATTCTTATCTTTTACATACATATCTGTAGCTGCTACTATGATTTTTCACGCATGAAATATGAGTGGATGGAGCTTTTTTGTTTCAGTTTGCAATGGGCTGTTAAACTTACCAGAACAGTAAATAATTCTTAACAGTCTTTCTAAGGCATGACACCAAAGTAATTTCAAAGTATGATTGGCATTGTTTTCAGTCCCTGATTAGTCCTCAGTGCTGGTTTTATAGCATCTTTTATTGTTTTCAGGCACATATCCCATTTTATGCACAATATACCTTTCCCTTCACCACAAAGGCCAAGAATTCTCGTGCAGGTAAACAAAACATTTACTTCAATTTTTGTTGAAATAATGCCAAACCTTCTTTATTGCTTTTGAAAACCTATTTTCTTCCTTTAGGCTTTTAACTCAGCTTTGAACTGTGTTTGGAAGAGAGAGGGGAGGAGATGGATGGGTTGACTTTCTCTTGCATTAATGTAGACCTGGGGTAACTTAGCAGAGAAGAGTATTTCAGACCTGAGGTGGTGGTAATGGCAGCAGCATCCTGCCTGCACTTGTGAAATTTCTGCTGTATGTTACTTTGTTTTGTAGGCACTATTTGCATGGCCTCAGTGGGGGCTTTGTTTTATGTCTTTCTCTTACTTGTTCACCCCTTATTGTGGGTGAGAAGTTAGTCTCCCAGGGCAGTGTCTCTCCTGCTTCCCTGTTTAATCACCAAGCAGCAGTTACATATGCAGCGCTGAGTCACAATTTTCTGCAACTTTTGAGAATAATTTCAGTGACTAATACAAGTTCTGTTGATCTAGTAAAACACAAGACCCAAAAATTCCCTCAGATTTTCATCCCTTGTATGACATTGTTACTGTATGTCAGGCAGTTTGAGACTATGGATATACATTTATACTGAAATGTTATACTGTAGTAACTTTGAAGTTAACTGTGTCAATTACATACTACTTTGTGTTTCAGCTTTCTGCCCACGATGCGTTAATACTGTCTCAGCCAGTTTCTACACCATTGCCATTAAGGTATCATTATTAATGATTTAAATGTATGCTGCTTGAAAAATTCAGAGGTAAATAGGAATGAGTCATAGAAGGAAGCCAAATATGACTGCAATATTATTATATCTTATAAACAGAAAGTTCAATATGTATTTATAATACTATACAGTGTTGTTTTTTTAAAATATACCTCTCCCTTGTGGAAGAACATTATCACTAATTATTCTGAAATGAAGAATTGCCAGAATATTGTAGGAACTCTTGAAGAAAAAGGCATGAGGCTGAGGTGGAGAAGAAAAAAAGTATTTAAGTATCTTGTATTTCTATAACTGTATAGTAAGCAATTTTCTTTTTATTTAACAGCATAGATGGACTGCTTGTTACCTTGATTTTTTTCCCCCTTTTCAGTTCAAACGGAGACATTAGCACTAAGCAGTTATGTGAAATCAGGCAATTCACAAAAGTGCAAAGCTTTCAGAAATGCAGAATTATACCTAAAAACTGTTATTTTTGCTAGAAGGTTGATGCATTATCTCTGTGGATACTGCCTGCATCTTCTGGGCCAGAGCTCCTTACAGCTGTGACAGGGGGTTTTGTTTGGATGGTTTTGTTGATTATTTTTTGTTTGTTTGTTTTCAAATTAAAACCAAAATTACTCTTTTTTATATTTTTTCCCCTTAAACATTTTTATATAATATTCTACATGAGTAAGACCCCCATGTTTAATCACATTAAACAGCCTCTTTAAGTGAAAAATTGCAGCCAGACACCAAAATGCAAAGGTGTAAACATTTTTTAAGGACAGGCTTTACACCCTAGTGCTCTTACAGATGTCATCACAGTCCAGACAAACAAAATGGAGTCTAAAATGTAGAAACTAAAGGCACCTTGCTGCAAAATGATGGATTGATTTTACTTGAGTAGTATTAGAATTTGAAACTGTGATTCTAAGGTCAAATGGATACTCTAGTTGATTATTTTTGCATGAGGTAGCCCATCATATGAAACTACTGGTGTTGCTTGTACTTGAATTAGTTGTTAACTAGTAATACCTGTTTTACTGTTGTGAAGACAAGATGCTTATGCATACATGAGAGCGAGCACCATAAACAACACAAGCACATCATCAGCATGGCATAGCGTGTTTCTGTAGCAATAGAATTTGGAATTAGGTCTCTCTGTGGCGGTACAAGCGTCATATTGAGGTGGTATTAATTAAACTGATAATTAGGTATTTGATGTGTGATGATATTCAACAATTGAATTAATTGGTCCCAAAGAGGAATTAGAAGTTCAATAGTAGTGATTTTTAATTTTTTTATTAATTTCAAATTCTGTAACATTCTTATTCTCTTCCCCCTCCCCACCAACTCCATAGTGGAGCGAACTTTAGCACTCTGCTCATGAATCTTGGACCAGAAAACTGTGCTACTCTGTTACTCTTTGTATTACTAGAAGGCAAGATCCTCCTCCATTCTCTTAGACCAGCTGTGTTGACAGGAGTTGCTGAAGCTGTAGTAGCTGTAAGTACAAAGTGTTCTGTACAGCAGTGAGAGAAATGAGTTTAAACTCCTCAGTTGTTACATGGCTTTTTAAAGTTTAAATACACTAAATAATTTATTCCTAGCAATAGCATTTAAAGTACCCTAGCATGTCTTACTATTATAATGATCAATATTTTTGCATAGGCAACTTCAGAGATGTGCTGTAAACAAGTGGTCAAACATGAAGACTCTTTTCTGACAGTGTTGAAAAGCTTATAGCAATTTCATTTCAATTTGCTGCATCCAAGTTCTTGTTTGGTTTTGGGTTTTTTTTGTTGTTTTTTTTTTTTTTTTTTTTATTGTACAGTGTCTGTTGTCGCTTTTTTAACATGTTGATTTAATTTTTCCTTCAGATGATATTTCCATTTCAGTGGCAGTGTCCATATATCCCCCTCTGTCCTTTGTCTCTGGCCACCGTACTCAGTGCACCTGTTCCATTTATTGTTGGAGTTGATTCACGATACTTTGATCTGTATGATCCACCACAGGATATTGTGTGCATTGACTTAGACACAAACATGGTGTACATGTAAGTTCTATGGAGTTTTTACTTTTATCTGTAGATGGAGAGATTGCTGAATGCTCAGATGATGAAGCTATTAAACACTATGTCATCCAGTAAGGTTTGTTTCTTACTGCCCTTTGTTCTTCTCATTTCTAATGCTTCATGGCAAATTGATAGTTGCTAAGGGGTAAGCTTTGGGTGCTGTCTAAAAAAATGTGATATAGCTATAAAATTAGTGACAATGGTTATGTGGTCTGGTTTGTTTTTCCATTTCTAATACTGCTTGTTAGGGAAATAGGACAAAAGTCAGAAAAGAGGAAGAGGAGCTGTGTTTTGGTTTTGTTCGGTATTGTTTGTTTTCCTGCCCCACCATTCCTTACATTTTCACCTTGGCCTACCACTTCTGAATTTGGTTTGCCTGGTTTCAGTGATTATTGATACCAATACAAGCACTTAACTGTTCATGACAGTTTTTCATGCTATCTTACACTTAGTGCACTTTATGTAGTGTTAATAAATAATTTTTATCAGGTTACAAGGGCCACATTTTTGGTGGT
Source organism: Corythornis vintsioides (assembly GCA_025447755.1). Taxonomy (NCBI): domain Eukaryota; kingdom Metazoa; phylum Chordata; class Aves; order Coraciiformes; family Alcedinidae; genus Corythornis; species Corythornis vintsioides. Next base: position 37,477 of record JAOEGS010015680.1, on the reverse strand, counting down.
ATCAGTCAAGCAAAACGTGAATACATACAGTCTATATTTTCACTTAATAATGATGTTTAAATGTTTTTCTTAAATTGAAGGTGTTGCATGAACAGTTTCTTCACACCCTCTTGAGGAATGGTTAATTCAGAATAACCTTTCTGTTTTTCTGTAATGTAACTAAAATGAAAGTAAAAGCAACTTATTTGAAAATTCAGTTATTTCAGGTATTTAATTTAGTAACTTTCAGAACTACCTTTTCTTTTTTAATTAATTACGTCATAAATAGAAAGAGACATCTAAGTCAGAGATGAGGGTTAACATCACTAAATAAAGTGCATTGTAAAAATACAGGTTTACTTAATGTCACTTGTTAACTCGACTTTTGCTTTTATTAATGAGTTTAGAAATAGTCATTTGATCTATTGGTCATTTGAATGCTTTCCTGATTTCAGTAGTGTCAAAAGGGTCTTTCATCTACTGAAGCAAATTTCCTTTACATTACTGAAATGCTTTGCTTTATTAGTGGCATTGAAGGAAATGGCAAACAATGGAGCAGATTGTGTTTGGGTTTTTGGTTTTGGGTTTTTTTCCTCCTTCCTCTAGGTCCACATGAAAAACACTGCAAAAAGCCTTTTCATCGCTGTGCGTCAAAGTATTATGCCACCAAAATAATATTTATAATACATGTTGTGAAATGAGAATGCCTTGAAGAAACTCAGGGAAGATAACCTGTTAAATATATATGCAGTGAAAAATACCTGAATGTTTTTGTCCATAAGTTGAGTGGAATTTGAAGATCAGGCTGCAGAAAAATAAAGTATATAGAAACATGGGTTTTAGTAGGGAGATAAGGATATCAAGATTCTGTCCGTTTGACCACTAGAAGGACCAAGTACCAACCTTACATGGATTGGTTACTGAACTAAAAATCTACTGATGACTAACCTCTTATGAGAAACTCAACTGGAAAGATTTTTGCATCTTTTCTTCCACTGTCTTCTAAATCCATTTCTGTTTTAATAATCTGTCTACCAGTGTTTTTTTATGTATTTGTTTGTATGGTGTTTTGTTTTGTTTGGTGTTGTGGTTTGTGGTTTTGTCTCCTTTTTTTTTTTCCTTTTTTTTTTTTGTTGGTGTTTGTTTGTTTTTGTTTTGTGCTATCCACATTGAAATATATCATCTGTACCACTTATTTGACTTCCGGGGGAATTTGACATCTGTGAAATTTGACTTAGGTAGATGTGAGATATTCGTAACTGCATTATAAAATGTTTTTATACTGGAAATGAGGATATTTTCCAGTTTTGGAGATACGTAAGTAAAATCAAATCTCCATAAAGCACTTTGCGTTGAAGATCATACAGAATTCTAAAATGCTACATCATAAGTGAGTAAAGGTAATGTTCTGTTTTGTGCACAGTGTCAGCTTTTGCCTCTCTTCTTTCTGTGGCAATACTGGTTTTGGTTTGCTTTTGTTTTTATAAGGATAAAGGCATCTAACAGCACTGTTGCTAACTGAAAGACTGCATAATAGAAAAATAACATTTGAAAATTTCAGTATTTTCTGCCAAATCAATCTTTCTGTCTAATGTCTTTTTAGACCAAGTTTGTGGCTATCCTCTTTGTGATAGACTGAAGCATTATTTATTGGCAAAAAATACTGAAGGCCTTGTATTCGTTCAGTATCTTCCTTAATACCTTTGTTTGGTTGCTTTCAACTACTTCTGTGGAAGTAATGTTGAAATCTGGTTAAGGGTAGTAGCCTTTTAAGGGCAAAAATGTGGGAGTTTGTTTTATTTTTATAGCAGGATTTTTTTTTTATTTGTAATTTTGCAACAGTACCATTTTATATTGTTTATAGGCATGCCTTTATGATGGGGAAAAAATGAGCAAAGGCATCTGTAAGCATGCATTTTTTCTTTAACTCAGACTTTGGCTTCTTTCCTAAGATAGTTTTGAGTCATTGCCAGTTGAACAAACAATAATTGAACAAACATTTCACTGGTGTAAAGTGCAAAACAAGCAGTAACAAGCAGTAACAGCATCATCTCAGACAGCTCAGGCCACGAGGTTTGTCATACTCCTTGTTATAGCACTTCTCCCCAACCTTCTGCATTCTAGAAAAAGGCATAGGAGTTCTCAGGATGGACTGTCTACTTCATCTCTTTATATCCAGCTGTATAAAAAAAGGTCTGGCATTGTGCCCACTGTTCTTCTAACAAAGGACAGTTTACCCCATTGCTTAATCAACTGCATTATTTTCAAACTGTTAAATGAATTCCCAATCTTCCTAGTCCTGTTAGCCTCTGGTTGAAGGTGGAACTGTGTTGCCATGGGCATGTTACAGTGTACTTACCGTATGACCACAAAGTGGTTTTCCAGCATTTTCCAGTAACAGCTTCATTTTGTGTTCCAAGCTGTCTTTATTTATATCCTTGGAAATATGGCAGGTTTATGGTAGTATAAATATTGTATAGTAATCATGTACATATTAGTGTGCTTAAATTGTATATATGCAGGAGTGATAAAAATTCTGAAAGGGAATGATAAAAATTCTGAAAGGGAAATCAGCTCTGTGAAACTTGCAAGTAAAAGGTCTAAATCAAATCTTAATGGAGATCCTCCTTACAAGACTAGAGAAAACTCTGCTCATAATTTATACTGACTGTTCTGTATCTAAGGAAATGAAATTCTGAATCATGTTGATTTAAATTATTGACATGTAGGGATAGTAACAGTATAATTTTTTTTTCCAAATAATTTATTCTTTTTAGTTACTACTTTCTGAAAACTAAGAAACTTAGGGTTGTGGAAGCTGTTCTGTTTTATATGGTCTCTATTTTATATTTCCTTTTTTCTTTACCATGTGTTTTAGATCAGATGACAAGAAGAACACAAACTGGAAGCAGTTTCCTAAGAAGCCATGTAAAAGTTTGCTCAGCACCTTAAAGAAACTGCACCCACAGCTGGCAGCAGGTGAAATATATAAAATATATTTGAAAAATGGGTAGGGGTAAGAACATAAACTGCTTAAAGCAGGGAAAGTAAATATTCAAAGCAGACGACTAAATTTCCTCACACATACCTACAAGACTGAAATTATAATTGGTACATAAATATAAGGGCTTTCTTCTCTCGTATGTGGTGTGAAATATTTATTTTAGACTTCTGTTTTCTGCGACTTCTTAAAATTTGAAGGCTTTTTTTAGCCTTTACACATGATTTATTTATATTTAAGTAACTATTCATCTAAAACACAGTTGGATCTTGACCTAAAACAGTATTCACAGTTCTGACCAAAAGTAATAAAGTGAGGTTATAAGTAAAATATTTTTTAATATCTCAGCTATTGTACAGATATTGCTGAACATTTTAGCTAATTCTAGAAAAATAATCAGGTAGATAAATTTTGACAAAGTATTTTGTCAGAAGAAGAACTGGCCATCTTCAGTCTAATGACTTGGACAGATAAGAGAAAGTTGTAGCTGACCTGACAGTTTTCAGACATTGCTTCTTTCTTACTGTAAATACGCATTTTAGGGTAAGCTGGTTCAGGGTAAATTAGGTTGCATCATCATGGGGAAGGAGACAACAATAGCCTCATGAGTGTACCAAAAACTGTAAACTATGGAAACAGAAAAGGGCATTAATTAAGAGGCAGGTGTTCTCACCTTAATTAGATTTTTTTTTTTTCCAAACAGCCTTTATTTCATCTGTTAAAAAAATCCTGAGCTTTTCTTTTGGTTTTATCAACAAGCTGTGTCATACAATCTAGTATAGAACTATTTCCTAATTTTACTTTGAACAGAACCAGTGGTCTTTTTTAGGCAGATACTTTTTATATTTTGACAGTATTGTAATAGAGATGTTACCATATTTATTTATACCTATATAAATATATTATGCTAATTTGTATTTTGTTACGATAAAAAGCATGCCACTGAAATTTTCAGCAGTACCTGCTATCATGTGAACTCTTAATGTCAACTAGTTGTCTCTATCCTTTGGTGCACAAAAATGTTAGAATTTTATTAGAAAAAATGTTTTAGACCCTTTCTTTTTAGATGATCAGGGAGAACATGGTCTGAAAGATTACATGCAGTTGAGTATGTGGTAACATTAAATCAACTGGGATCCTCCTTGTTGTTTCATGTCCCAGAGAACTGAATGCTAGAAAAATTCCTTATCAACTTGAGAT
>JAOEGS010015679.1:0-18089 GCA_025447755.1 Corythornis vintsioides | reverse complement strand
GCCGCGCCCGCGGAGCCGCCGCCTCCCGCCGCCGGGGCTTGGCGCGCCGGGGCGGGCCGGGGGCTGCCGTCAGCCGGCGGCTGACGCAGGGCTCCTCTTCCTCCCGGGGATGAAGACCCCGGCGGCGGGCAGCGTGGAGCTCAGGGCAACCGGGGACCCTCCGCACCCGCGGTAGGGCGGCGCTCCTTTGCCTGCCCTCCCGCAACCCTCGCCCCGGCGCGGGATCGCCGCCTCGCCTGGAGAAGCCCCGAGCCCCCAGCATGGAGCACCCGCTCAACCTCAGCTGCTTTGCCGATCTGACCCAGGACGCCAGCAACAGGAGCGGGTCCTCCACTGGCCCCGATGGTGGCCGAGCACATCTATCCGTCTTCAGCGTGCTGGTCCTCACCCTTTTGGCCATGCTAGTGGTGGCCACGTTCCTCTGGAACGGGCTGGTCCTGGCCACCATTCTGCGGGTGCGCACTTTCCATCGAGTGCCCCACAACCTGGTGGCCTCCATGGCCATCTCTGATGTGATGGTGGCAGCCCTCGTCATGCCTCTCAGCTTGGTCCGTGAGTTGTCTGGGCGGCGGTGGAGGTTGGGTCGGTTGCTGTGCCAGGTGTGGATCTCTTTCGATGTGCTCTGCTGCACCGCCAGCATCTGGAATGTCACGGCCATTGCCCTTGACCGCTACTGGTCCATCACCCGCCACCTGGAGTACACGCTCCGCACCCGGCGCCGCATCTCCAACATCATGATTGCCCTCACCTGGGCGCTCTCTGCCTTCATCTCCTTGGCCCCACTGCTCTTTGGCTGGGGAGAGACTTACTCAGAGGACAGCGAGGAGTGCCAGGTCAGCCAAGAGCCTTCCTACACCATCTTCTCCACCTTTGGCGCCTTCTACCTGCCCCTCTGCGTCGTGCTCTTTGTCTACTGGAAAATCTACAAGGCCGCCAAGTTTCGAATTGGATCTCGGAAGAGCAACTCCATCACCCCCATTGCACCAGAAGCCCTGGAGGTAGGTCAACTGGGTTGTATTTCACTCTAGCCAACTGCCCAGTAGCAGTCAAGCCCTTGCAGCAGTGGGAGAAACTTAAGATCTAAAGAGTGCAAGCAAACAGCATTCCACCAGAGCCCTGGGAACCTTGGAGGCTTTCAAGGGAAAATTGACTGCAAAGCTTGCAAGCTCAGTCTTTTGCCTCCTCCCGAGTCCCCCAGCAAGGTGTAGCTAAAGCAACTTTGGGCCAGCTTGTGAGGCTGAGCTCCACGTGGGCGTGTGGTGACTCACAGACGTCCCCCCGTGGAATACTGAACCAGTGCTCGCACACGTTAAGGGGTCACTGTTCCTCCCGGGGACAGGTGTTGGGGGTTTGAATGGGTGGAATCCCATCTCCACTGGGGATGGCAACCTGTTGGGCAGCTGTGGCTTTAGGGAGGCTGTGAATTTACCCACAAGTGCAGAATGAACTTGTAAATCCTTCCTGAATCATGTCAGTTAATCCCAGGCTGGTGACTGTGCACTGTAAAGACTCCTCGAGGGGAGGAAGGAAATGTATATTCATTTTCTTGCCTCCTCTATTAAGAAGGACTCTTAAACTCAATGGGTTCAGGGAAAGCAAGTAGACTTCTGTGCATGGCATGTGGGTGGGTGCCTCTTCTACTGATGTGATTGTAAATGGGAAAATAACGTTGTTGAGCTGTATGAGCAATTCCATGTGCCCGTGTATCACCACTTTAGTTTCTGGCCTCACTTGAAAATAGTCTTCGTTACCCAGAAGAGGGTCATACAATCACTCTCCCCAGTTTCCCTCCATCAGAGCAGGACATGGCTGTCCCATGTTTCCCCATGAGCTCTGGCCACCACTTGCGTGGTTTGGTTGTGTACCTGCTGTGTGCAATCAGCTGACTAAGGCACATATGGTGCAACTTGTGTTTGTGTTTGGCAGGTAAAAGATGCTGCCCAGCAGCCACAGATGGTCTTCACTGTCCGTCATGCCACTGTTACGTTCCAAACAGATGGAGACACGTGGAGGGAGCAGAAGGAAAAGAAAGCTGCCCTCATGGTGGGCATCCTTATCGGGGTCTTCGTGCTCTGCTGGATCCCCTTCTTCATCACGGAGCTCATCAACCCCCTCTGCTCGTGTGACATCCCACCCATTTGGAAGAGTATTTTCCTATGGCTAGGCTACTCAAATTCCTTTTTTAATCCACTCATCTACACTGCTTTCAACAAAAACTACAATAATGCCTTCAGGAACCTATTCTTCAGACAGCACTGAGCAGAAGAAGCTTTCCTGCTGCCCCAGGAAGCCAATTTCAACTCTTAATGATTCCTACCAAACTCCTGAGGAAGTTCAAAGCCACAGATACTGAAGTGATGCTAAAGACACACCCTGATAGGTTGTATGTCCTAGCAACTGTCCTGGTTCTTATGCAGACTCTCCATCTCAGCCTCTAAGTCATTTGCTGTTTTTCCCACAAGCAGCATGTCAGGGTTTCCCTGGCCAGCAGCAGTGTTCCTCCTCCAGTGCCCCACTGCTTTCCTCCCGCCCCCGAGCGACCTTCCCTTTGGTGGCACTAATTGTGCAGAGAGGTCTCCTGGCAAACAGCCACCTCTGAAACTCTGGGTTGGCCACTGCTCGTCTCTCACAGCATTAAAGAACTTTGTCCCAGTTGCAAAGCTGGGACCCTGTAATGAGATGTTTGAGATGATGTGTGAAACTAGGTGTGTTATGGATTGGTTGAAAAGGCTGTTTTGTCTTGGCTTTTGCCAGTCAAGTGTTTGTATTTGGGGAATAAAACCCTCAGTAAGGGTTAAGAGGAGACTGCAAGCACAAAGCCTTTTCTCACATGCTTTAGCAACAACAAGTCGTTCTATTTGCTATTGGATTCCATGTAGAATTTTTTTTAAAAATATATTTCTTGTGAAAGCTTAATGCATGATGTACCCTGGAGTGAGAGAGAATGCATGGGAAATCCACCTCTCCTTCTCTGAGTGCTCTCTGTGAGCATCTGCCTCAGACCTTTACTTTCAGAAATACCATCTGTAAATGTTAATCTTGTGTCTGTGTTTCCCATTCTAACCCGTAAATGTATTTTGAGCAGCTGTGGGGCAGGTTTCCTGTAGTTGCAGGGGATGCAAGGAGTGTATACAAATTGCCTGTCAATGAGGAGTTTTAGGATTTCTGAGAGTGATTCGGGTCTTCCTGAAACCAACACAAAGCCCCCACTTTATTTCTGTGAACACTGGACTGCAGGCAAAGGGCAATTAATGACTGGTGATGTTTTATTCTGGAAGCATTGCCAAACCACAGAGGTGCTCAGTTGTGAGGATCAGACTTAAATATTTCTTCTTCTGCCCACCCTGATTTCTCTTCCTCCTCATTAAGGCTCCAGTCCTGCCTGGTCGCTATTGCTCTGCTGCCTCCCTGCCTTTCCATGTTGCCAACTTAATTACAGTACTTGGCATTTCACTCCTAGAATTAAAATTATGCACTTTATGATGCACAGCTGGAAGACTGAAAGACCTTCAGATAAAAAACAACCAACCAAACAAACAAAAAACCCCAAACACATTAGTTTTTACTATTGGTTTTTCTTCCAATTTCTTATTCAAATTGGACCAGAACTGAAATGGTGGAGAAAAAGACAAGATGGGAATGACATGATTTAATGTCAGATATCTCAAGAAGAAGAGATAAAAAGGAAAAATGTCAATAAATCATGGGAAAGCTCCCTGGGGGTGGGTAGAATTAGTTCCTATCCTTAGCACATGAGACACCAGAAGTTAAAATTGTCACTGGTCCTTTAAGACAGTCAGAAATCCTGGTAGAGTTGGTTAAAAAGTTCTTTTTGGTTTCAAATCTTGGGACAGGTGCAAATGGAAGCAGAGCTCAAGTTGCTACCAAGTATTTCAGCTCTTTCAGGACCAGTTAGACAAACATCCATCAGGACTGACACAGATGTAGCTGATCCTGTCCTGCAGCAGAAACAGAGATAGGAGGGCCCTTGAGATATTTTTCAACACTATTTTATCAAAGTCTGTTAGAAATACTAGGTAAAATCCTGCCCTTATTGAAAGCAATGGACAAGTAAGTTCTCAGTGACTTTAAGTAATCAGAATTTTAACCAACAAGTCTTGTCTTGTAAAAGCATAGTTTTAATGTTAATTAAATCAAGGACAAGATGGGTGGGATGGGAGCAATCTTCTAACTCCCTGAGTCTCTGATCTGTGTTAACCACGGGCCATGAAAGCTACAGCTAGTAAAGAACATTTTTCTTTTTCTGTTACATATTTTAAAGTATTATTAGTGACATTTCCAGCATATCAAAAATTGTAATAAACTCTTGAGACTTTTTTTACTGGTGATATAAAGGTTGCATTGATTTTTCTGGACAGTTTATCATCAATTCAGGGCTGTTCTTTTTGGGAACTTAGTACTGATGTTGTGTCAAAGATTGTTTAGCCAAAAATGAGTGGGAAAAATGCTTCCTTGCCCAAGCCAGACCTTCAGCTAAGCCTGGTAGTGCCTGAAAGTAGAAGACTACTTGTTAGGGCACCATAGCAACATTTTAACATTTGGTATTATTTGATGATACCAAACTGGGAGGAGTGGCTGACACACCAGCACTGTGCTGCCATCCAGAGAGACCTGGACAGGCTGGAGAACTGGACAGGGAGAAATTTAATTAAATTTAACAAGGTCAAGTGCAAAGTGCTGCATCTGGGGAAGAACAACCCCATGTATCAGTACAGGCTGGGGACTGATCTGTTGAAGAGTAGCTCTAGGGAAAAAGCCCTAGGGGTCCTGGTGGGCAAGAGGATGACAATGAGCCAACAAGGATCCTGCATAAGCAGACAAGAAACTGAAATCGAAGGGAAGGATCTCTACTTTTGCTGCAGCTTGCTGCTAGGATGAAGTTCCCTTTCCTCATACCCTGTGTTTATCCATCCCATGCCTTAAGCAGTGACAAGCAGACAGGAGGGAATCTTAAAATGGCACCAAATTCTGTTTATGGCCATGAACAGTCCACCATCCTCCTGTAAATTACATCCACATCTATTTGACAATCCACATCCCATACAATCCATACTGATCTTCTGCAAATAACAGCTTCCACTTGGTCATGTTTGGTTCCTTTGGCTCCTGACATAATTAGCTGCTCTTACTGGAGACTTAAGAACATTGCCTTTTTGTCTAAATACCATTCCTGCAAAGTAATATAATCATGCAGGAAAAATATTTGAAGATTGTGATGAAGAATCTTATTGAAACGTACCCTGATGGTCTGTGCATGGTAAAGGGGCACAAAGAAACCTTGACTTCTCATCCTGCCTCGAAGTCTTTTTATGAACCTCTCAGTATTGAAATGCAGATGCTGAGTGGGCTTCTAGAGACCTAAAACACATTTGAAAACACATACAGGCCCGGCTTCAAAGGATGTATCTTGTACCTTATTGTTCCCATATATAAAACAGGATCAGTGGTGTGAAGAGATCTGCCTCACCAAGGCTTTGTGAGGATTGATTAGTAAATGTTTATCATGTACCAGGAAGGTAGAACACTGGTTTGAATGCCAAGCAGCATTATAAATTGAGCTTCTATTTAATTCCCTGGAAGAACGTTATTACCCATTATTATTGAGTTTCCTATGCAATTTAATGGCTATATAATACTTCCAAAAAAGATTTAACTAACCTTCTTCCACTTACAATTAATTTATTTTCCTCCCCATGATCTGATAGTTCAATGAACATCTGTAAGGGAGTTTGATAACCAGGGCAGCTATGGTGTGTGCCGAGCACTGCCTGCTGAACCTCTCCTTGCAGTGCTGAATGTCTGTTGTCAAAGTTCAAGGAGCAGCAGCTCTCTAGGCTGCCTTTATTTTTTTAGGGAGAAGAAAAGGTCACAAAAGAATGCCCTTGGATAACATGACGGGTTGGCTGACCACCTTCCTCCTACACCCCCATCCCCTTGACCTTTCTTTTCAATGAAGGCAGGTCAGGCAGGTGGCTCCAGGGCATGCAATGATCCTGCACAGCCAGAGGTGGGCCACACATGACTTCATCCCCTGGTCATTTTCCTGGACATTTCCTAAACATTACCACTGGGAGACATGGCCTTTAAGCTGGTGGTGGCTGCTGAAAGTGGGAGTTTCCTGGAAGGAAAGTTGCAGGCAATTAAAGGCATTTCACCTGCCAAAGGTAATTCATGACTATTAGTTCCAGCGACTGCTGTGGTGAGGTCCAACTGACAATGTGTCAAAGGGATTTTGGAATGTAGTGATTTGAGCTGCTTTGCTCACAAAGGGCACATCACTGATTTAATCTTCAATCCCTTATTTTATCTGCATTGGTACAACAACAAACCAGGACAACAGCAGAGTTGTGAACACGATGTGGGCATCATGAATGCTCCATGTGGGAGCAGAGGGGTAAGACATCCATGGCAAAATCTCCATCTCTGCAATGCACCCTGGCTGAACATTATGAAACTGCCAGTGTATTTGTCAAATTTAAGAGGTGGCCAAAGAGCTCTTTAAATCACCATTATTTTTCAGCAACACTGAAGTGCTGAGGAAGTTGCAGAAGACTGGAAGAGAGCTGAAGCTGTGCTAGTATTTTAAAAGGGCAAGTTGGGATAGCCAAGTATTTATAAGGCTAATACTGTTACTGATTTACAGCCTGAAACTGATCCTTGGCAAAAATGTGGAACAGCTGATAAAGGACTCAATGAATAAAAAAATTACAGGAAGTAAATATAATTTAAATAAATCACATTGATGTCTTTCTGTGATTGCAGCACATAGTTCATTGCTGATGGTGTTACAAAGTATTCACTCCTCAACAATGAATCTGATTTGACAACTCTCAACACTTCTGTGAAAGAATGAAGAATTCAATATGAGGTTCTGTCACAGTTAAAGGGTCAGGGCAGCCCCTCAGACCTGTAACAGATGCTCTCTGTTAACCCCCCTCCCTCCCCAAAGGGGAAGAGAAAGGGAATAAGGGAGAAAGACAGTGATTAGAAAAGGAAACAAGTACAGTTGTAATCAAAATGAAAATAATAATAATAAAAATGGAATATATGCTAATATATACAAAACCAATTTCAAATCCAACCCCCTAATGACAATTAGATCACCATCACCACTGGTGCTGCAGGCACTGGGAGAGTCCCAGATTGGGCCCAGCAGCAGACAGGAGCTGTGCTCAGGAGCTGGATTCAGGAGCACACAGATTGGGATCAAAGGCAGAACGGACAGAGGCCTCCTCAGACGCTCTAAGGAAGAAACCAGAAGAGGACCTGAACTGAGCTGAGCAGGGCCCAGCAAAGCAGAAAAAGCAGGGCAAGATCCTCCAGATCCCTCAGCTTTATATCAAATATGATATATGTGGGCTGGAATCCCTCACTGGTCAGCTTGGGGTCCCGTGTCCTTACTGCTCCTCCCTGCAAGTGCAACCTTTACTTTCTGCACCCCCAGAGTGGTGCACAAGACCCAGCAGTGGCCTTGCTCTGCACCCCAACCCTTGGCACTACTCTAAGCACTGGGTGTTATCACTGCATGAAGCAGTCACTGCCTGTGCAAACAGCTGCTCACTTCAGACAGTGAAGTTGGTCAGAAGAACTGAGCTGAAAAGGAAAACCACTGAATTAGTTCTGTTCTCAGTCAAACCAGGACAGGTTCAAGCTGTCTAATAGTTGCTAATGAGTCATGGCCTGAAAAAGGTGTAAATGCAGAAAATGAAGACACTTGTACAGAGAAATGAGGATGCAAACCAGCTGGGGGCATTTTAGCCCAGCATGAAGGAAAGGCACAGACCCAGGAGCAGTGTGGTGGAACCCTTGTTGCTGGTGGAGACACACGTCAGGGTACATCAGGAGCTGAACACAGGGGGCTGTTCAGCATTTTGGGGCCAAGCAGATTTATTTCTTACCTGTGCACAGGCTGTGTCCAGCTATGGATTTTATTCTGGCCACTGGGGGGGAGGCTGCAATTTCAGTTCACTGTGTTTTTGCTGTTCCCCACTTTATGCTGCTGCCAGGCAGCCAGTCTCAGCTTTGCAATTCTCTTGGCCATGTAATTTCCCATGCTGGCCGAGTCAAATACTCTCCCTAATCATTCTAAAAAGCAAGACAGATGGGCCCTTTCTCTGGATCCCCCCGTGCATTGCTGCTGTTCCTCTGGCTAACTAACAGTTTCACTGCTGGGAACAACAGCTTCTGTAACACTGAACCCTGGCTGCCTGCTCGTGATGGGACCAAACAGGGCTGGGTGCAGCACCAGGGACTGGGCTCCCCCCCCACACCATTGCTCTCTGACAGCAACTAGGATAGGGAAAAAGAAAACAGGAGTTGTATCCTTATCTCAGATTTCTGCTGGAGCTGTTCCTGACAAACCAGTTGTTATTTCTGCTTCCAGACACCCTCCCTGCTTCTGGTCAGATCAAGCTGACCAGGCTGGCCCTGCAATGGGTCTGGTCATCTCTGCAGGAATGCAAAAGGAAGGGGGAAAAAAATTCCCTAATCCACTGCCACTCTAATTGCCAGAAAAAAAAAAAAAAAAATCTAGCCCAGACTTCCACTCTGGTAGAAGACACATTTTCTGCATGGCTTAGCATCCACTCTGCCCAGTTCAATCCTTTTCCTGCTGCTAGTTGCAGAGGGTGGAAATCTTTGTTATCATTCAAAACTATTTGCTGCTCGCCAGGTCCCCAAATCTGTTCCAACATTGGCCTGAAACATTGCAGTTTTCATCAGTTCAGGGCTGCAACCTCAGGTCAGTGCTTCTTCCTTGTGCCTTTCCATCATGGAATCGTGCTTACACACAGGTCCCACCAGCCTTGGATGATGGTACAGAGGATGGTACCCTTTCAAAATGTCTGTCTTTACTTGTCAGGTACCTCTCTTGTCTCTGGGTTCAAGGTGCCAAACTGATAGTTGAGGTGCCACAAAATCTCAAGATCTGCTTTTTTCTTGCCTGATGTTTGAATCATCTGGCTCTTCATAAGGTTGGGCAGTATGAAAGTTTACACCATGCCTGTCTGGCTCATTTTGCTAAAGTCCATCCCATGTTCCACCTTTCTCTTGTTCTCTTGTGACGCTGCACTGGAGCTTTGGACATCGGGAAGACGGTCACACATTGGTCAGGGTGTTGCATCTGCAGCATCTCCCCGACCTGGCACAGCTGGGCTGTTTTCAACCCAAAAGAGCCTGTGGCACAGAGACCATGTGAAAATCAATGTGATCATTTTGAAACCCCCTTCTAGATCTGCTAACAGCCTTACATCCTGCCCCACAGGTGAGTGGGTAGTCCTGTCAGGCAGACTTTATAGGGGAAAAGCAGACCTCACGGTCAGGTAGTTTTGCAGTGTAAATGGAGCCCTGCTTTCGAGGAGGGGGGAGAAATCATGTTGGTACAATGCCAAACTCAGCTCTTTCGGCGGGCACCAGAGCATATGGAGCCTCTAGCACAATTGCCTGGGAGTTGCAGGTCTGTGATGTTTTTTTCTCTCCTCAGCTGCTCTCCTGGTGCCAACGTTTCCAGGTGTATTAAGGCAGGAATGCCCCTGCCGCGTGTCTTGAACCTTCCGCGGTGCCGGGGTGAATATTAAACAGCCAGGAGGAGCACAGCAGATGCAGAGTGCAAGTGCACTCGCTGGCACAAGGGGTTACTCACTATTGAAATTTGAACGGGAAAAAGCAACTTCAAGCCCATGTTATTAAATAGTTAAGATTTTCTGAGGCTTTTTAAAGGGAGCAGGTAGATGCTGAGGAGAGATGGTGCTGCGCTCAGCCACACTCCTCTGCTTCCTGCAGTTCTGCAGCACAGACCTTACCAGGGACTTCAGAGCACGTTGCCTCGACTAAAGCCCTAGGGCTACTTTACAAGCTGTTAATAGTTGCCAACTAAAATGAGTGTCAGAGTTGTTTCTTATCAAAATGAGCATTGAATGCACCTGAAGAAGACTGTAAAGCAGGATAAACTCCTTAATTCCCTTCTGAAACTCCCCAAGTGGACAGTGTTTGCATGCAGAGCACAGCAAATAATTTTTAAACAAAACCTATTTGACAGCAAATCTGCTGCTGCTGCTTCTCAGATCAGCTTCTCCACCACCTTGAGTCACATGTATCTCCAAGACACCTGCTGTGTGCACACTACAGCATCTTCCCTGGGTGATTCTTGAACCATTGGCAGGTGACTGTCCAGCGCAGGGCCATGCTCCAGTTTCCCCATCTTGGGTGCAACATTTCTGTCTGTGCAGACACCTGCTCTCAGGTGGCCTGTTCTTCAGGGTGCACTGGATGTGGAGTACCTGTCATCTGGGTGTGCAGCAGCTTGGCTGGTTTTCACCCTTCTATTTCCCCTCCCTCTGGCTGGCAGCCCCCCATTCCACCCTATTTCTCCTGGAGCCCTTCTTGCTCTCAGAGGTGCCCAGAGGAGCTGTCCAATGGCTTGGTGGAGCCTGTTGCCCTGCGTAGTGGTGCTCCTGGAGTCAGGGTTGCTTCTCCTCTCAAGGGTTTGTAGTGAAGATAATCACTTCATAAACCAAATGAGCCATGTCTCAGATCAAACGGGGTAATAAAAAGCTGCTGCACTGCACTGGCATCCCTCTGAAACGCATGCTTGCAATGTGCTCTAGGCACTTCTGAACCATAAAGTAGACACGATCCTCACAAGGGGAGAATTCTTCCAGGAAAAGGGAATTATCTCAGCTCCAGCCTCTCCAATGCTGTTATAGGAGAGGCATTTGTTTCTTTTAGCCCACCCCACCAGTGCCACCAAGAAGATGAAGAGCACTGAGCTTTTACTGCAGCTCACACATGGTGACGTGGACCTGCACACAGCCTGGAGCCTGCTGGAAAGCAAAGAGGCAGCTCTGAAGGCACGGTAGAAGGGGAAGGAGAGAGCAGTTGGCTCCCCACGGGCTCCCTGGCTTGACTCTGCTCGGCCAGAGAAGGCAGCCATGGGGTCAGCAGGAGCTGCAGGTGACAGACAGCACGTTCTGCCCAGCTCTGCCGCCACGGGCTTTGGCAGCAGGCAGACAGCAAGATGACTCTGCTGGCTTGCAGGGAAGTAGCTGAGGTCAAAAGCACCATCTGGCCTGCTCACCTTTCCACTCCTTTGTGGCAAGATAAGAGTCTGTTTGGCAAGACGTGAGGTCAAGGGATGAGTGTGCTCTTACCTGCTTGAGGGTGGCAGCACAGGGCAGAAAGATTATTCCAATTATTTTTCATTATTAAACCAATTATTTTTCATTTCTTTCTGCCAGTTGCCATGCAGGGATGAAGAAGGGATCTGTTATTGTTCCCAGGTGTAGTCCTTAGAGATGGTGAGATACTTAGACTTTTTTCTTTTATTTTCTTCTTTATTATTTGAATGGTAGTGAAACAACCCAAACTTTGGAAAAAAAAAACAACACAAAAAAAACAACCCCCACCTCACCATCTCACTAGAAATGTCCTGAAGTGCCTCATCTAGACATTTCCTGAACACCTCCAGGGATGGGGACTCTACCACCTCCCTGGGCAGACCATTCCAGTGCCTGACTACTCTTGCAGTAAAGAAATTCCTCCTAATACCTGATCTAAACCTCCTCTGGTGCAACTTGAGGCCACTTTCTCTAGTCCTGTCATTATTTACCTGTGAGAAGAGGCTGCACCCATGTTACTACAACCTCCTCTCAGGTAATTGTAGAGAGCAATAAGGTCTCTCTTCAGCCTGCTTTTCTCCAAATTAAACATTCCCAGTTCCATCATCCTCCCCACCAAGCAAACAGCTCTGCCTACCTAAACCCACCCAGGAAAAGATGTTCTCCTTGGGCACAGTGATCAGCCCACACACACTGGAAAATGGCAACACAGAAGCATAATTTTCCTACAAAACATACACACACTTCTTTGTCATGCTGCATCAACCATTTCAGCCAGATTTGGGTTATTTTGCTCTTGGCTAGAAAGACTGCAAATGTGCAAATGAAGGAAAAAAAAAGTCTCTCCACAAGCACTTCATTCCTAAAGCCTCTCTCTGATCAAGGATAAAAGGAGAGGTGAATCACAGGTAAACTGATTTTCACCAAGGAGAATTCTGTTAGCTTGTTGCATTTTTCTATTGTATCAGTTCTATATGATTTCAGGAGATAAAACATTTCCATAACTCTTCTGGGAGGAGATTAGCAAAATGTTTGGAACTGTGAAACCCAGTTTTTAGTGCTGTTCCACGCTCACTGCTGTGCTGTCCCTTTGCCTTTTTGCTTTCTCTGAGGCCCCTCAGACTCCAGCTTACCTAAAGAAACTTGTCATCTTCAAATTCTGCTGTGTTTCCAAATCAGTGCAGGTGCCAATCTATATTACTGTGACAATGCCATGGAAGCAATAACGTGGCAGCCACTACTGAAGCCTGTGGTACCCACAGCTATCCTTTGCCATTAGAAACCTCCCTCATTTAATCCTTTTTGCTTCTCTGCACAGTTGCATTCTAGGAAAATATTTTGACTCATCTGCTTTGAGTCTTTGAGTCTTAGGCTTTCTAGTTACAGCTTGAATAAGTCCAAGCAGTCAAGATGCTCCTGTTTGAGCAACTGGCTAGAAACAAATTAATCTTGGACCATGGATGTTTCAAATTTCATTCTGAGTTTAGAAACCAGTATTAGCAAAGACATTGCACTTGCAATGATTTCTTCATCCTCTGTTCTGTAACCTGGGTAGTTCACTCTTCCATTCAGTGGTTCATGACTTCAGAACTTGACTCAAGGGTTAGTCTAAACCTACTGAAATCACCTGAGTGAGCTTTGGGTTTTTGTTTTTTTTTTTTTTTAAAGGTCTTTAGCTTTAAACGAACAGGACAGAGAAACCTGCAGGGCTGTTAAGATATCTGGACCAGAAAATGACAGATAACTTTATCACTTCACATTCATATCCTCTATAGCAATTAAATTCAGTGTATTGTTCCAATGTCTGATTACATGTGGGAAGCAGGGATATAGCCTGTACTCTGACTTACAGTTTTCTAGGAATTAATGAAAACTGGGGATTTTAATAGAGAAAAAATATTATTGTCTCTTTTTGTTATTGCCTTCAGGGATCACCTGGAAAATTCTTGTAGCTGTATGTCTCACAAGTATTTAAAGCAGAAAAACATATAATAGGCTCTTTTTTTTTTTTTTCCTTATTTCTTTTTCCCTTTAGAAAAAAATAAAAGTAGTGAGGGAGGTGCATAGAGGTTGCTTGGTGGTGTGTGGGTGTATTATGTCTATGTCAAACTCACCATGGGGAAGCTAATGAAGAGTGAGACATTTTACCCACAACTTAAGCATCTCTTCCAGTCATTCATCTGACTGGCATTTCTGGGAAAAAAGCAGCAGTGTGGAGGTGTCAGGCAGTAACGTTCACCTGCAGCTGATGCTGCATCTCTGCAATTCCAGGCTGGGAAAATGACAAGCTGCCATTTTGCCATTAGGTTTCTCTGTATTCAGAATCACCTTGCTCTACATGCCTTGTGGAGCTCAAAATGATCAGCCACCACCATGCAGGCAGCCCCACGTGCCTGACAGTGCTGTGGCACCTCTGCCAGTGGTTGTTTGGGTCTTGTGGCACTTCCACTTTTACAGTGGAGTATTACAGGAAATACAAAAAGCCTTACAGCTGGCAACTGAAAGTGTTACAAGTATTTCTGAGCCTAGAGACAGAACATCAGCCTGAACTTCCAACCTAGTTTCATAATAAAAACACCCATTCTAAAGATGACAGAGCTTATGCTTTTTTTTTGCCCTTTAATAGTCAGTGGAAATGGATGTTGGATTTACCAGCTGGATCTTTGAGTATCTGCTCAAGAAATAAGACATGGATGCACCTGGTCATGGGTGGCAATGGTGCTTCAAAACACTATTGACTAGTTATATAGATCATATGTGATTCTTACTTGATCTTTGAAAATCCATCAGACAAATAGCAGGCAGTCACCACTTAGGTAAGTGTTGTCTATTGGCAACACTTTGCATTTCTTAATTGTCAGGTTATTCCCCAGCAATTCTGCACTGCAAAACAGTAGAAGATGCCTGGATGCAGCAATGATCACCTTGATGCCCATATTATGATCTGAAAGCATGAAAATGTCCATAGGGGTGATGCTATTCTTGTGTTGCAGCCCTTCTTTTCCTGGCCACTGGTCCTGTATGGGCCCTCACCCCAAACCTGGCCCTCTGGGCCTTGGCTCACTCTATCCCCATTCCCATGGATGTGCTCAGTGTCACTGGGCTGATGCTGAAAGCACTTGCTTGAGAAATGCAGTTTCATGTAGTATTGGTCAGGTGGTGTTCTGGTTTTGGCTGCAAACCCCAAAGGGATCTGACATGAGAAATCAAAGAGAAAATGTAGTCAGAGCTCCCTGAATGGTCCACCAGTTTCTGAGGCTAAATCAGCAGAGAGAAAAATAGGCAGCAATGACAGGAGTCTGGTATTTAGATTTTCAAAAAACAGCAAAGGATGAAGCAGCAAATATAGACTTTTCAGGGCTTTGAACAACTATGCCCACATTTCCAAAGCATCATAAAAACAAAGCATCCAGATGAATTTCTTTAATTTCTCCAAGATCCCAAAACATTCTACAGATTTCAGAGAAACAAGCAAAAAATCTCTCCTGCTACTCTGTGAGTCCAACTGAAAAATGCTGGAAGAAGAAAACAGCCCTGTGCAGCCAGTCAGAGAAGCACACAACAAGTAAAGCAGCTGTGGATATTTCTCATGCAAGGACTTTCATTACATCACCTTCAGGCTGAACTGAAAAGCAAATCACCACAGCTTAGCAAGCTCACGAGAAGAAATTTTCTTAGGAAAAAATGTTGAGAGTTTGAGTTTGCAAGGGATCTGCTTTAAGGATTCGTTAAGGATCTGTGTTTGGTGTTCAGTGCTGAATGTATCTGTGTTGCTGCTCTGGACCAACTGGGTTTTCAGTGAGAAATGAGCTGCAGTCTTGGTACAGAGACATATGACAGCAGATGCTCCTCTGCAGTTGTGCTGAGCTGTTTTTATCTCCTTGAATTGTACTGAGTGGAATCACTTAATTCAGTTTCATCCCAGCAGTGTAGTCTCATGGAGCAACACTTTCCCTGCATCCTCAAGTACCTGTATTGCTCTCCCTTGTGTGTAACCCATGGTTGGTTGCATGTCAAGATATGAAGTTGATAGAGGAAAAAAAAAAATCACCTCCTGTCAGTACAAGGTCCCTGAGGATCCCTGTGGAGCGTCATGAGGCTCTTCCCATCACTTTGCTGTAGCAAAACACAGATCAGAGCTACTCCCACTGGCTGCTTTACATCCTCCTGTTTCCTCCCTCGCATGGAGACTGACATCAGGGACACTCCCCGTTGGGGACCAAAGTGGAATTTAGCCACATAAAAAGATAACAATTTTTTTGCCAAGCCTGTTAACTGTGGGAAGAGCTAACAAAGAGTTTATCCTTATTGGGAACAAATAACTGTTTTTAATAAGAGATTGAGACCCAGGAGAGGCAGAAGGGCTGAGGCTGGTGAAGAAAACACCAGGTGGAAACCTATAGAAATTGTAATAAGAGGGGGTCATGTGGGATGATCCCAGCAGTTACTCAAAAATCTGGGATTATTTCTTCAGCTTCTGCTTGAGTTCTGATTTTAGTTCCCTCAAATACTACTGGCTTCAATACTCACTCTTCTTCATGACTAAACTTTACTGCCCTGAAGACTGAATCTGAGAGATGCTCACATTAACATTAATGCAACTGGGGACTCCTAGCCTGATAATCCAAAAAAACTCACAATAAACCACTTGCTGTATCTAAATGGTCGATTGTATGCACTGAGCACTGCAGTGAGGCATCCCAGGATGAACACATGCCCAGAGGCATGTTCATGGTAGGAGGAGAAACCCAGTGTTTAGGTTTGGGCAGTCCCTGGGGCTGTAACAGACCAATGGAGCATTAACCTGAAGACTGCAAGGATCTTACCTGCTCCCAAAACACAAATTCAAGGCCCAGAGCAAACCCTCAATGGTCCATGACCTGTTTATCATCCTCATATGAAAACTATAGAGGCAATAAAAAAATCTAAATCCAAATGTTAGATTGCTGCTACAGTTTAACTGCAGTTAAGAAAATCACCCAAAAAAATCCATGCTCATTGCTGAGCAGGAGCCAAGGAAGGTTGTTTATAGCTCAGCATCCATTTAGAACAATTAATCACTAAGCCTTGGCTACACTTCTGACAAAGCACCTGAAAGGATGCCTCTTGGGTTGTATTAAGCTGAAGCATTGTGATGGAGTCAGCTACTGCCTGGGATACAGAGGAAAACTGGCATGTTAACTCACTGCTAATAGGTGATTTACCAAAAAAAGAGAGAAGTAACAGGGACTACCTTTCTTCCCTTTAATTACTTCTTGATACCAGGACTGAATCCATGATCAAAGGGCTGTATCTGTGATGCTGCCAGAGCTCCACAGTCATGGGCTCTTCTCTGGCCACGGAGGAGTAAAATTCACTCACAAGTGCATCTCCTTATTTGTTAAGTTGCACACACTGGAAAAGGAATTAGAAGCTGAATGTAGAATTTTATGTGAGAGAGAAGGTGTATCTTGATCTGAAATAGTTATTTTTACTTCAGTGAGAAATAAAGCTAAGAGGAATATGCACTATGTTCCCAATCCTTCCCTAAAGAAGTATGAACTTTATTACAGATTTATAAGCCTGTCTGAAAATAGGAGCATTTACTTAGGTCATTATCACACATCAGCCCAGGTACAGACTTCTAATTACCTTTAAAAATAATAAAGTGTCTAGGACATAATTTCTTGGCATTTTCAATTGCATTTTTTTCCCCCTATACTTCAGACATGAAGTCATCACTGTGGCTCTCAGGTGATGCCTGAGAAGCACCAATGAAATTAGAGCCATTAAATATTGAGAAGTCTCTTATTTATACATTATCTCTGCAAACGAGTGGCTTTCTTCAGTGAAGCAATGAATTGCTGTTTTAATCTGTGTTTCCACATCTCCTTTCCTGTTCCAGTGTAGAGTCTACAGCAAGAAGAGCGTTTTCTATTGAGGAGCTCCATCAGCCTGTCTGCACTACCTTTCTGAATACACCTACAATGATTTTACCTCCAAATGAATGCATTTGCATCCATGCTGATTCCAAAACACACTTCAGAAAAACTGCTTACCAAAGAGATATTCTAGAGTACATTTCAGCTGTCTCTTCCTTAATGCAATAGTTCTTAGGGATAAAAGTTTGTTCTTTCTTGAATATCATCACCTAAAACTAACAGCAATGAGCAACATTTTGAAGCACAGAATGCCACTAATCAGATTGACATTAAAACACCAAGTGATTTAATTAAAAACTCAAGGAAGTAACCTTAGTCAGTTTGGACCACCACAAGACATCAGGGTTGACATCACTACAGTGTTCTCCATGCCTTTGGTGTTATTTTTAGAACTGGCACTGCAGCAAAACATAGCATGAGTTTCATCCTCACTGTCCTGCTTGCTTACAGAACTACCTGGGAGCTGGAGTCCCTCCTGTTTGCAAAATAGACTGAGATTCACAGCCAGCTTCTCCCACCCCACCACAGCAGCAATTCCCAGCATCACATACTGGCAATTTCAGGGCCATAACATTTATTGTGATTTTATCAGATTCATGTAAAAAAAAAAAAAAAATTTAAGAAAACTGGGTAAACAAATCAATTCAATACAAGCATGACCAGGTTGTCCAAACCAGAGCAGAGCACTTGCCAGTGTTGAGGTTTTCAGTCCAAATCCCAATGCCAGCAGAGGTAGGAGAGACCCTTCAGAGAAATCTGTTGCCTTTCAAGTTGTTTGATGTTTCTCAGCTGTGCTCTGCTTTTACAAAACAGACTTTCTCACACTAACAATCAAATATGTCATCCGTGGAGGGAGAGAAGCAATTCCCACTTCCCATTCTCCTAAACACTCATCTATTTTTTAAACAGGTTTATTATGTTTCCTTTTGTGATGAGAAATGTGCAGCGTAAGAACAGCACAGAGCAATTTATAGCGGGTTGGCTGAGCTCTTTTCTCAGATCAAGGCAGCAATGTGTTCCCCTGCCTCCTCCC